>JASCZW010000273.1:499417-721878 GCA_034211315.2 Aedes japonicus
GGTGTCAATTTTTTCGAGCTCTGATCTGAGGACCAAGTTCCTGTCGTTCATATAAGGAAAAGGAAAGAGCCAAGGTGGCTGCCTTGTGGAACGCCGGATGTTACTGAAGAGCTAGACGAAACTTAATCTGAAATCTTCACAGACATAGTTCTACCAGTCAGGTATGAGCAAAGCTAGTTCAACAATTGATCGTGAACCCCAATTTTATCGTATTTGGAAATTTAAATCTGCTGGCTCATTATATCGAAGGCCGTAGAAAGATCTGTGTAAATAGCGTCTACGATGTAAATACGGTAAGGTTGGTCGCCCTCGAGCGCTTGGGCATAAAACCAAGTTGGTTAGGAGAAATATTCTGTGAATAGTCATGGACTTTGAAGAACAATTAGTTCGAATAGCTTAGATACAGCACTTAGTGCAGCAATCCCACGATAGTTGACAACGGATTTTTAGCACCCATTTTTGTGTATTGGGAAAACAAACGACTCTTTCCAGAATTCAGGAAATACACCGGAAGTTAATAACAAATTGAAGACCATATCCAAAGGTGCAGCGAGTGTGTTGAGGCATACCATCAGGACCGCATCCAGTTGAGTTTTCATCTGCTTCCCGGCTAAAATCACCATATCACTATGGATAACGAGTGCAGAACCAAATACAGACAAGCGAGGGACAGTTCCGTTCCGAGGCCCTCGGCATCCAGAATTTCATCGCAGAAGACCCTGCTGAACTGCGAACGGAACAAGTTGGCGATATCCACAACATCCGCAGGGTAGGCCGGTTTCTTCCGTTGTTCATTCACGAACCGGCAAAAGCTCTTCGATTTCGTTTTGAGACGACTCTGAAATTGAGCCTGATGAGAGTTGTACAAGCTGTTATTGAGGTGTTTGTAATCCTCGTTGGCGATATTCGCTGTGTTCCCTCAGAGCTGCCTTTTTAACTCGTTTCAAATGTTTGAGAAATTAGACCAAGCAGGTTTGAGAGGCTTACTGTTGAGTTTTTTCGGCACGAATTGATCAACGGCGTACAGCAAAATATCACACATGGTCGAAGTAGCAAAATTCGCATCCCCATTTGTAAGTAATAAAGTCCTTGAGAACTGAAATTTTGCACAAAGGAAAATCATGTTCCAGATATCCGCTTCCAGATATCCGCTATATTTGAAACTCCTTGACTTCATTTACTCTTCTGCTGATAAGATAAACGATAAGACATACCAAAGCCGAAAAATGAGGAAAAGATGGAGTTTTCAGTTAATGAAAACTTAGTGTTATAAACAAATTGTCTGCGCACTGCAAAATTTCCTTGTTGTTGTTCTTTTTCAATTAGATTCATCATTCACTACAGCTTGCTCATACACAATTGTTCAGTGCTTCAGTTAAATAATAATTTCTTATACATTTTTACGAGCTACAATTTTCAAATTAAGGTTTATGCTAAATTGCATGCGTCCATTTCAGCAATTGGGTTTGGTAAATCAAAAAATAAATGTCGGTATTTATATATCGTTGATTAACATTTATTGTGTAAGTTGAAAAACATCACATAGAGGATTCATCTCAACATTCAAATCAATTAAAGTAAGTTAATTATACGACACTAAAGAAATTATGTGACAGGTCATTCCCATACAATGTCCCATCGAGGGTTGTATGAATGGTGGTTTTACGAATCCGTTCGTACTTCTATAATATATTTTCTGTGCATCAAAATTGATAACATTTTGGATTTCAGCTCCATTAAACATGTAGATCTCTTTTAATAACCTTAAAAAACCACCTTTCAGTCAAATCTTTCCAATCATGGAAAATACTCAGGCTCCTTAGTCAAATCCATGTCGAAAATTTCATTCAAATAAAAAAGTAGACTTTAAGTTTACGTATTATCAGGCTATTCTGACTGGAAATGCTTCCGATTGACTTCACACCGCATGCTGTAACAATTACTAATTGCTTATTATTTTCAACCGAGAAATCAAAGTGATTGAATAAACAGTGGTTTGTTTATTTAAAAAGAAGTGTAAAAGTCTGAATATAGACTTCTCCAACTGTTAAAGTGTAAAGTGATGAGATGTGATATATATAGGACGACAGAATCGATGTACGTCCTCATCCCATTTCTAAATCACACAATAGAGACGTAAGATAAGCAAGGGTAAGTCGCTTAGAACAGTGTGCCAGTCACAATGGCTTACACACTAGACGAACATGTTTCCTAACAGCAGCACTTCGATTTTCAACCCATACCACTGAGGCACACTTTTGACAGTTGAGCTTGAAGAAATATGAAACCAGCAACCTTACCTATATGCATTGCCTGGTTGCCAGGCTCAGCAGAAAATAACAATTTGGGCTGTCAACATTTACTTACCTTACCAATAAGACTAAGGCCGGCGTGGCCTCTGCTGTACACAGAAGTTGTCAACACATCGGCAAGCATTACGGGAACTCCCAGCACATGGCAACGCTTGTTGACACACTCAAAAAACTAGCACTGGAGAAAGTGTGCTGAGCGATCCACCCCTTGAAGAGAAGTCTATTGAAGATCAAATCATTAAAAATATCAATTTATTTATAATTATAAATTCGTTCTACGAGGAAAAAACCTCGATGTAACAACCTAACTACTTTAAACTAACATGTCTTAATATGTTGTCTAAGGTTGGAGCAAATTAAATTAATTTCCGTGTAAAATGTGTGACATCAACCGCAAGATGTCACGACTAAGAGCACTCAAAACTCATCAATATGTGTCATCAAAGATACTCCCGTTCCGTGATGTAAGCTATAATTCATATGATAGTAGGTTGCGAGTAGAAGAAGCCGATGTCCTCAGTTTGACAGTTACACCATGGGAAAGTGGCAACGTATTCGTGATTTTTTCCACCCGTAAATGTCGTAAAAAGACATGAACCCCCGGGAGAATGTCCCGGTGAACCGTGAATAGGGTCTATGACCGAGAAAAAAAAGTATAACTATCCGCGATGGTGGCCACTGTTCGTCCCAGGTCAGCTCGGATTCCGAGGGTTATCGCTCCCATCAAAATGAAGATTCGGGCGAATCTAGAGCGTTCAATGAGGAAAATAGAGTGCATGTTTACCATCGATCCCGTATCGAATTCCAAAACCATTCGCTATATTAAAGGGTGATACGGTCAAAATTTGGTCAAGGGAAAACGCGTGTAAATCGGTGAAATCGTTTATTTAAAAAATCAAATTAAATTTCTTTTTCAAGTTCAATTAGTATAAAATTCAGGAAAAATATTCAGTTAGGCTTCCGCATTTCCAAATCCGAATTGCCGGGCCTTACGCTTGACTCCTGCCATCAGATTTTGTACAGCCACCTTGTCCACCTTCTTCGCCGCAGAAAGCCAGTTTGCCTTGAACTGCTGCTCGTCCATAGCAGTTTTTTTGGTCTTCTTTAGGTTCCGCTTGACAATAGCCCAGTATTTCTCAATTGGGCGGAGCTCTGGCGGGTTGGGAGGGTTCTTGTCCTTGGGAACCACCTGCACATTGTTGGCGGCGTACCACTCCATGGCCTTTTTACCGTAATGGCAAGATGCCAAATCCCGCCAAAACAGTACGGAACAACCGTGTTTCTTCAGGAAGGGCAGCAGACGTTTATTCAAACACTCTTTTACGTAAATTTATTGGTTGACAGTCCCGGAAGCTATGAAAATGCTGCTTTTCAAGCCACAGGTACAGATGGCTTGCCAAACCAGATATTTCTTTGCGAACTTTGACAGTTTCGTGTGCTTGAAAATATCTGCTACCTTACCCCTTCCTTTAGCCGTATAAAACTCCTGTCCTGGAAGCTGCTTGTAGTCGGCTTTGACGTAGGTTTCATCGTCCATTACCACGCAGTCAAACTTCGTCAGCATCGTCGTGTACAGCCTCCGGGATCGCGCTTTGGCCGTCGTATTTTGTTTATCATCGCGATTTGGAGTCACTACCTTCTTGTAAGTCGATAGTCCGGCTCGTTTTTTGGCTCGATGCACGGTTGTAGACGATACACCCAGCTTATTTGCGGCATCTCGGAGAGATAGGTTAGGGTTTCGCTTGAAACTACCGGCAACTCTCTTTGTCGTCTCAGCGGCTTCCGGTTTTCGATTTCCCCCCGATCCAGACTTCCTGGCTGTCGACAAACGTTCCCCAAACACTTTAATTACATTTGTAACGGTTTATTTGGCAACTTTTAGCGATTTTGCCAACTTTGCGTGCAAGTAGCTCGGATTTTCGCGATGCGCGAGCAAAATTTTGATACGCTGCTCTTCTTGCTTGGGCGGCATTTTGACAACTGAAGAGTGAATTCCAAAATCAAAATAGGAGCAACATTCTACACACACACCTTCAAAATGAGGGGTGTTCAGGTTTTTTAAATGCAAAATTGAAAGAAATACGTCAAGTTGATATTGACCAAATTTTGACCGTATCGCCCTTTAGTTCTCTCGAGGTAAAATACGTGGCCGACGAGCATAACTACGTGTAGCTGACCAAGCATCCTGCCAGCGTTGTGGTGTTTGGGTTGTTGCTTCCGATGGCACACAAATGAACCCGGTGTTCATTCAAGAATGCGACAAAGTAGACACGGGGGTCTACATCTGGATTTTAAGTAAGTCTTTTTTGGATCAAAGAGCAGTACGGCCCGAGACCAAATGTTGTTTTTCAACCGAATGAGGCTCCGTGCCACACCTCGAACCGCACTCAGAAGTGAATGTACCGTTCTGGGCAAAGAAAATGTGGCCGCCATCCAGTCCTGATCTTAATCCGCTGGATTAGACTGTACTGAAGGCCAAGACCTGTTGTAAACGCCACTCGAGTATAACAAGCCTTAGACAAATATTGACCCGTACCTGGAGAGAAATGGATCCAGGCTACATTATTAGAATCTGCCATGCGTTCCGGAAGCGGACATTAAGTTGCATTTGCGGCCGTGTACAGACCGACATAACATCCATTTCCCTCGAGCGTTTCACTTCACAGTTTAGTTTGAAAGTTAGTGTTTCAACGTGTTAGTGAAGCATAACAAAATTATTATCAAGCCTGATTGTAGATTGACAACGGAAAATAAATCGCAAACTGTATCCCTATCTCTGTGCAATTACTATTGCTCTGATCAGTAACGAAACATCAGCAACGAATCACACGGTCTTTAAAAAAAACAAAAAAAAACACAGAATTAGGAAATCACAAATGACATTTTCAGAATTTTCAACAAAAAAAAATAAAACTTTAACAATACTTATATTCCATCCATCGCCTTTTCGCCCACAGGATTGGCAAACCACTTCTTATCATTTATAGAAACCATCCCACCGTAAAATTACTATGCGAGTTCATTTCTCCCCCCTCAACTAATAAGACAATTTAATCCAACTCAGGTTTCTCTCGCACCGATCATAAGCTAAGCATGTGCTTCCAACACGATTCCTCAAATGGAGCAAGAAAGTTTCCTTCGAATGAAATATTCATACACGGCATTATTCCTCTGCTAGGAGGAGATATTTTATTCTTGTTCCCATAGAATACGCTTAGAACTTTTTAATGAGCAGTGGTAGATACATCATCAACGTAATGATATCACGAGTCTTCAAGTTGTGTAACACGACAAGCAGCAAATTGAATTGCCTGAATTTTGAATTGTTGTACATTTGGAGCGTGATTTTTTTTTTCTACGAAGTAAGCGTTGATACTTAAGTTTTGCCGTTTCATTGCATATTATTTAATTCACCCATAATGGTAGTACGCAAACAAAATTTACATTTCATGAGATTTAAATAAGTTGTTGGAAAGTGACGCGATGCGAAAAAGTTTCGGTAACGTTCCAATTCGACGTCAGTCGACGTTACGACGAGAGTTTTAATGACAGTATTTTCTGTTTATTTTAGAAAACTCCATATCTAAATAAAATAATATTTAAGGTATAAGTAGTGTCATACTATTGATTCGCAGCAAGCCGTGCTTTGAAACTGACGTGTTTTGTTTTTGCTGCGTCGTTTTCGCGAACAAAAATCAATCAATAATTCGTACATTAACTCTAACTAACAGTGAAATCATTAAATAAAGGGTGTATTTGGAGTAGTGGCATGAGGCCAAATCCGGCCAGAAGATTGTTGGGACGTTGTGGGCCTTCATGAGAGGAGCCACTTCTGGAGGCACTCTTTTATGTACACCTGTCCGTTCATCGTGTCCTGGGTCACGAAAGGTGTACTCCGCTTCCCGCACGTGCAGATGGCTTGCCAAACCAGGAATTTCTTCGCAAATTTGGACATCTTCTGAGTGCGTACATGCTCCGGAACGCTGAATTTATCCTTGGCCGTGAAAAACAGGTTGCCGGGGATCTGTTTGAAATCGGCCTTCACATATGTTTCGTCGTCCATGATGCAGCATTCAACTTTCGTCAGCATGTTGAGGTACAACTTCCTGGCACGGGTTTTGGCGGACTTGTTCTGCTTCTCGTCGCAATTAGGGGCCTTTTGTACCTTGAAGCCCAGCCTTAGTTTTGGCCTTCTGGACAAAAATTCGGCTTAGATGCAGCTTCTTAGCCCGGGATGTGGCGGAGGCGTTCGGATTTCGGTTGAAGATTTTTGGTGTTGAACGGAATACTTTTTCCTTCACTTCTGGGCTTCCAATCGGTGGTCAACCGTTCCTCGAACCGCTTAATCACACGCGAAACCGTGGAATTCGCGATTCCCAACGTTTTAGCGATGGAACGATGCGAGAGATCCTTGTTCTTGTGATGAATGCGCAAGATTTTATCACGCACGAGCTGTTCTTTCGACTCCATTTCCGCGAGTTTTGATCACAGGACTTTAAAACTTGCAGAATGTAAATAATGCACTATGAAATAAAGCCACCCAAATTTTCATTAAATTCTACCCAACGGTTAAAAAGTTAGAGCAATTTCATAGTGTGGCAATTTCATCATGGACACCCTTTATAGGCGTGCTTTGGGAAAGACGTAGTGAATAAAATCGATTCCCTTCCGAAATGTGTGAGTGTCGGTAGTATTTCCACATTTTCTGGTTTTTTGTGCTTCGCCCCCGCACCCGGAAGAAGAGTTACATAAGCTTAGTTATGTTTATTTGTGGTAGTATTTTGACATCCGGACATAAATGATTAAGTTTAAGTGTTTGTCGGCTTTGTCGCGAGTGAATCGATAATTATTTGCAGTTTTGAAGTTCGCTATAGAGTCGCCTCATAGCGGGGATCTGATATTGGCAGTGTGGAGTGAAAAAAAAGAAGATCAGTGCATGTAGAAAACGGCCATTTGCTTGTCAGAAGCAGCAAACGAAGACGTGCGCATACGTGCGTGAAAGGCTGCCACATAATTTCAGATGCGTTCACCACGTAGTTGTGTAAGCTGCATATCTAACGGGCGGTTTGGCAACGTCAATTTGTGCGCTTATTCACGAGAGCATGAAGCTAATTACGAATCAACGTCGCGAACTTTTATGTTTACGAATAAACAAGCGAGTGTAATTAAGGAAGCGGCAATGGGTGAGATGTATCTGACTATAACTATATAACAATAACCTTATTTTTGAATGATACCAAATACGTGCAAATCTGGAAGTGTGTTGCAGTGCCCTTATCCAAATAATATCGGTAATATTTACATGCGGGGCTTATTTTATGTGAAAGTAACCTCGCAATGGGCGTGACTCTTCAGACATTCTGAAATGGGTTGCTGGATCAGCAGTAGAGCTATCACTTTCTAGCTCTCGGATTAAAGCTGCTTCCAATGATCACTTGAGGGATTGTTGGAAACAGATTTCTTCCATAATACCATTGCCGGCCAATGAGTGTTAGACACACGCACACACACGCACACACACACACCCACACACACCCACACACACACACATACACACACACACACACACACACACACACACACACAAGTAGTGTCATACTATTGATGAACCGATGTATACAAAATAGAGGATGAATGAAAAATTTGTATTCGAAACACTTGCCGTTTTTTTGTTCGGTAGTTCGAGAGCCATGAATGCCAAAGATCCTGCCACACTCTACTTTGATACATTCAAAGCTGGTGTGAGCAAGAAGTTCAAGAACGTGGCCTTGTTGAAAAAACGTGGCTTGAAAATGTGTATTGCCGAAGATTTACAGATCAAAAAACTGTCGAAGTATTCAGATTGTAATAAAGCTTAAACAACAGCCGAAACTCAATTGAACTTCTAGTCGATATAAGGCTTGTTCACGAACAAATCTGGACACCCATGAATACGTATATCTCTGCAAATACTTCATCAAAGCGTGAAATATTTCGCAAACTGATGAACGTACGTCATTGTGTAAAATTAATTTTTGGTGATACTTCTAGCATTTAGATCGAATATGGCGTCGAAAGAAGAGGAATAGCGAAAAGCAATTGTGTGCGGTCGCAATGAAAATCCGGATCTGTCAGTAAGAAAACTCATAAAAACAAAAGTTGGTTTACCTGCAAGCACTGTCCATAATGTTCTTAAATCTTACGATCTCTGTTCTTAAATCTTACGGATCTCAGCAACCACCAGAAGGACGCAAAGTTGAAGTAAATATTACAGAAGAGACCAAATCTTTCGGTGGGTAGAAAACCAAAAATGTCCCCAACTTTCGTGCATACTTCCAAGCACCGGCAAGGTATGAAGTCGTTCTAGGTGAAAACTGTACCAAACCGTAATGATGAACAGAATGTGATGGCTAAAACCCAGGCTAGAAAGTTGTATCGCGAATATATGACTAAGTTTTCCAGCGTGGTAATAGACGATGAAGCTTATGTGCTGGAAGACTGCAAGCAGTTTCTGGAAAGTACTGCCATGCAACGGAATGGCGTAGAGGAACATACCCCAATTAACTACCCGGCGTTTGGGCTATCATGAAGAGAGAACTCTCTCAGTATAAACAACATGCTACAACTATGGAAAAATTTCGAAAATCTTGGACAAAAGCAGCTAAATCGGTTGCAGAGAAGTCTGCACAGACTCTAAAGGCTGGAGTAAACTCAAAAGTATGTTGTTTCCTAATGCAGTCTAATTAGGTAACTATAATTAGTTTGAAGATGACTAATAATGCACAGTGAATAAATAATTCATGTTGGATTGAACTAACAGCAAATTTGTTTCATTCCAAATTTAATCTGCCCAGATTCTGTGGCGAACAAGCTTTAGTTTTTTTTTTTTTTTTTTTTGTAAATAATCTTGTATGTTTTTTTTTTAGATTTTGATGTACAAATTATTCGTTTAAAATAATTTATCTAACCAAATCTTTATCATATAAAGCTATGACCCTCTAATCGAGTTAACACACATCTACGATGAACAAAACACCTATGCGTACTATTGCATCTAAGGGCAAATCTCGAAGCACTCGTGGGAGGTAAGTTTACGAACAGACCGACTCCTGAGGGTATCGGGTTTGTTTCCGAAATTTAACCCGGCATGACAACAAAATAGACACCTGAACGGAACATGTCTAACTACGCTTAGCTTGAAAAGTCAACCGATCAAGACGCACTCATTATTAAGATGTGAATATCTTAATAATTAGTTACCTGTTTTCCAACTCTGAGATTGATGTTATTACTGAAATAAATATTAAAATAAAATTTGACAATACCGTAGACTGTAAATAGAATAGTAAATTACGATTCCATAGAAAAATGATCGACGATCTCTCATAATTTCATAATAAATGGTTATTATGTTCTTTATCGAAAAATATTCGACCCACATTTATTTTTATTTTATTTTTATTAGGGTTCAAAATATTGACTCTTTCCAAAAATGCTTTTTTTCAAAAAAATCATGACTTTAGAACCGATTTTATGAATGCAACATTGATTATGAAAACATGGATTTTATTAGTTTTTTTTAATGTTTTTATGGTCTCGGAACCAAAGAGCCACCTCGTTTTTCTATTTTTTGGACATTTTCACATACATATCAAAATGCTTCTTAGGTTTTGCGGACTATACTACTACGCGTTTTCATTACTTGAAGGAACTTGCCAACCATGCGTTCCCATCAATCAGAAGATACTTTTATAAGTTCATTTAGCAGTTTTACATCATTTAATTGAAGTGAACAATGATATAATAATATAATGATTCTAGATAAGTAAAATAATATGCACAAATTAATTATATATAAAACATTAATTAGTATGCAGAAGTCTTCGTTTTGCAATTACTAGTACAGGCATCAGAAATTTACAACTTCGAAACAAAGGCCTGAACATTAGTCGACCGTTTAAACATCGATGGTTGTCAATTAATATAATTATCAGTATTTCTGTTTTGCACACTGTCATGGTAGTCATCCAACTTAAACTTTTTTTTGTGCTGCATGATAACATAGGCTTTCATTAATTTTCCTAGAAGACATCCTACACATCCATAAAGCATATACGGCACACTTGTACTTCATCGGTTCGATTTCAGTTAACAGCATCAACTTTAGTTCATACCTGATATGTTTTCCTTCATGGGTTCTCTTTTAAAGGGCGATACGGTCAAAATTTGGTCAATATCAACTTGACGTATTTCTTTCAATTTTGCATTTAAAAAACCTAAACACCCCTCACTTTGAAGGTGTGTGTGTGTAGAATGTTGCTCCTATTTTGATTTTGGAATTCACTCTTCAGTTGTCAAAATGCCGTCCAAGCAAGAAGAGCAGCGTATCAAAATTTTGCTCGCGCATCGCGAAAATCCGAGCTACTCGCACGCAAAGTTGGCAAAATCGTTAAAAGTTGCCAAATCAACCGTTACAAATGTAATTAAAGTGTTTGGGGAACGTTTGTCGACAGCCAGGAAGTCTGGATCGGGGGGAAATCGAAAACCGGAAGCCGCTGAGACGACAAAGAGAGTTGCCGGTAGTTTCAAGCGAAACCCTAACCTATCTCTCCGAGATGCCGCAAATAAGCTGGGTGTATCGTCTACAACCGTGCATCGAGCCAAAAAACGAGCCGGACTATCGACTTACAAGAAGGTAGTGACTCCAAATCGCGATGATAAACAAAATACGACGGCCAAAGCGCGATCCCGGAGGCTGTACACGACGATGCTGACGAAGTTTGACTGCGTGGTAATGGACGACGAAACCTACGTCAAAGCCGACTACAAGCAGCTTCCGGGACAGGAGTTTTATACGGCAAAAGGAAGGGGAAAGGTAGCAGATATTTTCAAGCACACCAAACTGTCAAAGTTCGCAAAGAAATATCTGGTTTGGCAAGCCATCTGTACCTGTGGCTTGAAAAGCAGCATTTTCATAGCTTCCGGGACTGTCAACCAAGAAATTTACGTGAAAGAGTGTTTGAATAAACGTCTGCTGCCTTTCCTGAAGAAACACGGTTGCTCCGTACTGTTTTGGCCGGATTTGGCATCTTGCCATTACGGTAAAAAGGCCATGGAGTGGTACGCCGCCAACAACGTGCAGGTGGTTCCCAAGGACAAGAACCCTCCCAACACGCCAGAGCTCCGCCCAATTGAGAAATACTGGGCTATTGTCAAGCGGAACCTAAAGAAGACCAAAAAAACTGCTAAGGACGAGCAGCAGTTCAAGGCAAACTGGCGAAGAAGGTGGACAAGGTGGCTGTACAAAATCTGATGGCAGGGGTCAAGCGTAAGGCCCGGCAATTCGGATTTGGAAAAGCGGAAGCCTAACTGAATATTTTTCCTGAATTTAATACTAATTGAACTTGAAAGAGAAATTTAATTTGATTTTTTAAATAAACGATTTCACCGATTAACACGCGTTTTCCCTTGACCAAATTTTGACCGTATCACCCTTTATATACGTTCTTGCGTCGTACTCCCAAATCAATTCATACGCAGTTAGGTATAACTATGGTACCATTTGAATAGCCTAACGCAATCACGTGTAATAACCGAATGCATTAAAAAGTTAGATATAATTCCTCTACTCCAGGTTATGCTTACTGGTATACTTCTGTTAAATTGCATCCATTTGTTTATCTTCACTTAAGTGACGAAGATTTTTTTACTAACCTGTAGACCAGAACACAATATATTTGAAAATTTATGGACGGAGAATCACTAAAGAGGGGTAAATCGAGTATTCGCAAAAATGAGAACACGTGGTTTGTGGATCATCTCATAGCTCTCAAAAAGCTAAATAAATTTATAAAAAAAACTTCTGATTGATGGGAACGCATGATTGACAAGTTCCTTCAAGTAATGAAAACGCGTAGTAAGATAGTCAGCAAAACCTAAAAACATAGCATTTTTAAAAAAACTTATCTCAGAAACTAAAACACATACATTGCCAATTTTTTTAATATGTTATGTAAAAATGTCCAATCTTTCATGAAAAAAAATTAAAACCGAGGGAGCTCTTTGGTTTCGAGACCATGAAAACCTTAAAAGAACTAAAAGAGTCCATGTTTTTCATAATCAATTTTGCAATAAAGGAGGTGTTTTTCTATTTTAACTTAAAAGAATGTTTACTCACCTTTCATTTGCGTTTTTTACTTATCATTTATAGTGGTTTAAAAGTTGTGTTTTTGTTAACAAAAGCATTTTTGAAAAAAAAATCAATTTTTCAGACCAGCCTAACGCAGAAACAGCCACAGAAACCGTTATACTGCTAGTAACGAAATAAAAAATACTGGTCGAGTATTTTTGAATAAAGAACAAAACTACTATTTTTATGAAATTCTGAGAGGTTGTATATCTTTTTTCAATGGAATTGCTGTATATATTTATATGAACTATTCTACTTTCAAAGAATAAACTAAAATATTATATTAAAGGTTCACTTCCATTGGTTTATTGTATCTTCACTCCATGGCTGGTTGCCCGCATTTTGTTCTTTAGACCACTCAAAAGGATTTGGGCAATAGTGTGCAGACTCCTGTTGATACTTTTACCTACTGTTCCTGCAAAGCAAGTTCTCGAATACGAAAGGTGTTTTACGAAGTTAAGCTTTCTTAATCGGATGAAATTCCGGCGAGTTTGGTGCGTTGAAGCCTTTGGTGCAATGACAATTCACTTTCATTTTTTTTAAACACTATTTTACAATACTATTTTGAGCATATTAGTAGAACGATTGTGATTGGGAAACTAGGAGTATTTAAAATTAACACTTTATTTGATCACATTTTAAAAAAATAAAAATTAAACATTGAAACACTTTTTTCAAACTAAAACTAGTAAACGCGAGCAAATTCCACTAGAGAAAGCTTATCTTTTGACAGATAGGCCTATTTCGTCTGCAACTTACAGACTTCTTCAGTGTCGAGAGCTCGACTTGAATGGAACATCACAGTAGGTCTAGTATTTATAGTAGGTTTGTTGGTACCTCGATGTATGATGTAGGGGTGTTAGGGAAGGTACCTAAAGGGTGTCTACGATGAAATTGCCACACTATGAAATTGCTCTAACTTTTTAACCGTTGGGTAGAATTTCATGAAAATTTGGGTGGATTTAGTTCATAGTTTAAAGTCCTGTGATCAAAACTCGCGGAAATGGAGTCGAAAGAACAGCTCGTGCGTGATAAAATCTTGCGCATTCATCACGAGAACAAGGATCTCTCGCATCGTTCCATCGCTAAAACGTTGGGAATCATGAATTCCACGGTGTCGCGAGTGATTAAGTGGTTCGAGGAACGGTTGACCACCGATCCGGAAGCCCAGAAGTGAAGGAAAAAGTATTCCGTACAACACCAAAAATCACAACCGCGTAGTTGGGGCCTTCAACTGAAATCCGAACGCCTCCGTTCGGGATGTGGCTAAGAAGCTGCACCTAAGCCGAAGTTTTGTCCAGAAGGCCAAAACTAAGGCTGGGCTTCGAGCGTTCAAGGTACAAAAGGCCCCTAATCGCGACGAGAAGCAGAACAAATCCGCCAAAACTCGTGCCAGGAAGTTGTACCTCAACATGCTGACGAAAGTTGAATGCTGCATCATGGACGACGAAACATATGTGAAGGCCGACTTCAAACAGATCCCCGGCAACCTGTTTTTCCCGGCCAAGGATAAGTTCAGCGTTCCGGAGCATGTCCGCACTCAGAAGATGTCCAAATTTGCGAAGAAATTCCTGGTTTGGCAAGCCATCTGCACGTGCGGGAAGCGGAGTGCACTTTTCGTGACCCAGGACACGATGAACGGACAGGTGTACATAAAAGAGTGCCTCCAGAAGCGGCTGCTTCCTCTCCTGAAGTCCCACAACGTCCCAACAATCTTCTGGCCGGATTTGGCCTCATGCCACTACTCCAAGGACGTGCTGAAGTGGTATGCGGACAATAAGGTCAATTTCGTGCCGAAAATGTTCAACCCTCCCAACACTCCGGAGCTCCGCCCCACCGAGAAGTACTGGGCGATTATGAAGCAGCACCTTCTTAAACGACCTAAGGTAGTGAAGACAGTCGAGGAACTGAAGAAAGTATGGGTTTACATGCAAAAAACGGTTGATTCACAGGTTGTGCAGAATCTTATGGCCGGGATTAAGGCCAAGGTGCGGGCATATGCGTATGGACTGTAAATAAAATACGAGTAAAATTGTAAAATGAAGTTTAATAGTTATTTCTCAATCCCTGAAAATTTGATGGCAGTCGGATGAAAACTCGAATTTTGCGAATCAATTTTGTGTGTGGCAATTTCATCGTGGACACCCTTTAAATGTGATTTTGTATTTGTTTGTTGCCTCAAAGGTTGTTTGATACCAACAAGGTTATTGATTCCTACTTGAAGGTAGTCAAATTAGGTGTCACTACACAGAGTTGTTTTTGTGATGAAGGAATAAATTTAAACAGACACGTGAATTTTTACGCATGCTAAATATTCACAAGCTAATCACTGTATCTCATTTTATTTTGGAATGAAGTCTTCATATAACTGATCTGATATTGCGATTTAAAGCTTAATTTATCAAATGTACATGCACCTATTATTATGCAAAAAAATCTTCAGAATACACCATGAATCCACTATTTAAAAGGTAAAAAAGGCAGCCCTAAGTTTGCACTTTAAAACTGAAGAAATGATCAATTAAGAAATTGAAATTCGTTCAAACGTGCATAAAAAGCGTGTTTATGACCCACAAGGACCTGATCAAAATCTATTAAAAAATGAAAATGATGCATAAAATACAGCAATGTCAGAAATATATCGCTCTATATCTAGATACTAATCGATAAAAAAACCCAGAGTGAATCTCTCAATTGTAGATTCGCCCTAATGAAAAAAAAACCCTAGATTTGTTCGCGTGCACCGGAGGGAGTGTCTTCACCTTCTCACATCCAGGCTTGTTGCCAGAATGTGATGTTGAATATTGAGTTAAATTTATTTCATATTTAGATGACCTAAAATCATTATTTATGTTATGTTTCTTTCAGTCATTTGAGGTTGATCTATGCTATGCTGGCATTATCATATGCAATAAAAAAATGTATCGGAGCTGTCCAATGAGCCTGTGCACAAGCCATGTTTTCAAGCGTCCTGTGAGAGTGAGTGAGAAAACACCAAAACATGGGTCACAGTAAAGGTCAAAGAGACAAAACAATTATAGCAGCGTGCACAGGCTCATAGTACTCAACGATAAATTATGCTTCGCTGTTGAGCGGCAACTATGGCATCACTGTTACTTTTGAGAGAGCCCATGTTTCCTCTCGTCTCTGTCAACCACCGCACTGGTAGTGTAACGTGAAGCTGTCTTCTCTTACATTTGTTTGTTTTTAAACAAAGCATCCCGTTTGTCATCACAATCGCTTTTTCTAAGAAATGAGAGGAAATGATATAAGAAATGCACATTAATAATCTAAAGATAAATGACAAACTAAAATTTTGGTCGAGTACGACTGCCTCATAACCTGTTAGTAGACGAGTTTGTGGTGTTTTGGTTGATTGTTTTTGAGAGCGCATGGGTAAAACGAAGGAGCGGGTTGAGGAAATTGACGTTTGCAGCAAATCGTGAACTGCCCAAGTAACCACGAGGCTGTAATTGCGTGCATATATAGGGCATATGTATTACGTCTAGTGCATCATTGAAGTTGGATTAAAGCTGAAAAGGGCCCCGCTAAGATCGAACTAATGCTAAATCTTTTGTAATGCTATAAGACTGCTAAAATAGCATTATTGCATGGGTAATGCATCACTACATTCTTAAGCTAATATAACGCGTCAACTGTTGAATTGATGCGATCCTGCATTACCGATGTTGATTTTGGGTTGAATGAGTGCAATCATATAATGCTTGTGGTTACTTGGGCGGCCTATTAAATTTCGCCATCGCACACATGCATGGAGTCGGATTCATACAATTTGTCCCAGGTGCTGAATAAGCTCCTTAAAACCAGTCCCGTACCTTATATCGGTACATTTTTGACATTTTATGTAGAATGTAGATACATTTTATGAGTGAATGTAGAATTCCAAGATTTAAAAAAAATATATGAATCACATTGAAAATCTTTATATGGATCATATCCATTTTATAATGGATATTGACCAAAGTTTTCTGGGTCATAAATTCTGGGTTTTCTGGGTCATAAGATCGATTTTAATTTTTGATGGATCGTTTATTAGTTTTTATATGCAAAAGTATATTTGCCGTAAACAAATATTTTTGTGTTTTTGAACCGTCCTCGTATCACTGTGCGGTGATGCAATCAACGAAGACACTTGAAGTCGTCTTTCAACTAAGTCGGAGGCTAATGTAGAATGTGTTTGGGATACACTTCTTCTTATAAAGTGGGGAACGTCGGCTTCGGCACTGTTGACTATGTTTTATGCCCCGCATAAAAATCTTCAAATATTAAATGTGAAAAAAAATCACACTTCCAGAATCAAACATAAATGTTCTTGATCCTGGCGTGTATTTCGTTAGGGTATATTTTCGATAATATAAAACGGTTTCACCAGGTTTCTTATTTGATGCAAAAAAGCTCCTAAGGGTGTAAGAAGCGGAGCACTAAGAACCACGAAACGACGAAAAACCATGGACGCACAATCCATCGGAAGGAACGCGACCATAACACATTTTGAGAAGTAATCGATCACATTCACTTCAGCCCGCTTTAGGAGAGGTTAATTGATAATCAATTTCATCCAATCCAACAAATGAATAAACGTTACAAGGCACAGTATTTCTCCCCAAAAAATCTGCGAATGTGATCTAACAGAAAATTGCAAATGCAATTTCAGTTCAAAATTATCCACCCATAAACCCACTGCACTACCATAAAACCATTACTGCTGCAGCGTGAAAGTGTAATTTTAATCCAACCGGGAGGGCAAACTCAGACCGAAAAACATCATCACCATAAGGACAGAATACAACCGGTGAATCATTCATATGGATAATAGGTCTTCAAACAAAGGAGGCGGAACGGGAAAGAAAGAGGGCTGGGCCAGTCAGTAACAGGAGCGGTTTGAGCATCTCTGCTCTAGGTTATATTTAATCTGTGTCCACAAAATCCTGCTGCATCGTGAAGCGCCGCATTCTCGGCCATATGGACGTCTGTCCGTTGGTCGTCGTAGCACATTCCCTAAGTATTTTTTTTATTCTGTCCGCAACATCTTCCACGAGAGTCGTTGTCGTTCCAAACTCAGTTACCGCCGCTGAGTGGACGTTGGATTAGCTGGATGAAAAACCAAAATCTGTGCTTCCGTGGAGCACATAGCTTCACTGCTATTTATGTTATGATTATTTTTAATTTTTAATGCCCACAAACTTGAATGCAAGCAGATGAGAAACGAGAACAGCTTCAAACGGGGATAAATTAATGCGGTTTCGTTATCATAATGAAGGGAATAAATTTTGAACATCAAGCAAATTTGCGGCTCTTCAGCAATGTTGTTATAGATGTTTAGCTGTCTCGAGGAACTGAATTATAAATGTGCATCTTAGCTTATTTCAAATTCAACATCCCCTCAAACCATTCGTTTCAACATACTGCTTCAAAATGCAACTGATGTTGACAGTTTCCTTCGTACGAACCAGTTTTACATCCAATTTCAATGTCTCTATAAATTATGCCAAGCTACAAATGGATCGGTACAACCACATCTCGATATTCGATCTTGGTTTCCGCACTTTATCCGGCTTTGATCCAGAAACGATGAGGCAGTATGTAACTGCATGTAAAAAATGTGAAAATCTGTACCCGTTATTTTCGATGATGACGGTACATAAGACACAGACGCACTCGAATAGGGGATAATTGGGGCAAAATTCAGGAGTTTTTATGCCGATGAAAACTGTTGAAAAGTTTTGTCATGTACTCCTTATAATTATAGTAGTACGACTCTCTTCATCTGCGTTCTTGTTGGTGATATAGACGTTTTCGACATCTGCTCAACAAAGGGCTTTGAATGTAATTGGGCCAAGTTGAAACCCCGATTGATTTAACTTACAATTCCACACGATAATGAAGATGGAACGATCAATTTCCTGTTCCTGTCAAATATCGTAATTCAGTTACCTCCGCGCCGAATCTGAAAAGGTTCTTGAAGAATTTATTCATATCGTGGGATGCTTATTACCTGTCTTAGACGCGGAAAAAGGAATCAATGTATGAGTGCCTCCAATAGCTAACAGCCATAAGTTACTCTGGAATGAAAGAGGGTCTCTAGTTGAACAAAACTGATTTATTCAATATTAATCCAAGTCATATTTTTTCTTCATAAATGCATGATTTATAACATTATTAACTTATGGGCATTAAAGCTTATAGCTTGTTCTGATAGGCGCACGCGTTTAAGGACTAAGATGAGCATCGTAAAATATTCACCATAAAGGCCCAATATTCAGGATTTTAGATGAACGGAGTCATACTTTCTCATTAGAGACGCCAGATCATGTTTGTTTTCTTATGGGTGTCAATATTACAGATTATTGATAACAATATCGCATCGCAAATCTTCTGTTGAAAGCCAACATTAACATTCCTACTTCCCCATTGCTACCCGACTCATTGTAATCCCTAACCTCGATCAAGCCGCGAGTTTTACGGTTTTTCAATTCTAACCTAGTAAGAAAGTTATTGTCGTAGTAAAAATGAAAAAGAACTCGGCACCGTTATGCCTATGGCACTTGAGCCTCATAAATAAACAAGTAAGTTAAAAAAAAATATCCTCAGCAAAAACAACATTAATCTAATTCACCCCAATCACCGCTACAAACTGTCTCTTTTGGAATGTGCCGAAAGGATTTTTTTTCCTGCTTCGATTCAAGAGATAGTAAGTACCGGATGTGAACCTGTTGACTGAGGAGGAAATATATTGCTGTAAACATCTCCGAACGGTATAAGGAAAGTCAAAGATACCTTCTTCACTGTCTCTTTGGACGAGAGGATGATTATCGAATCAAGGAAAATTGGAGATAAGATTGAATATTTATGATGCTGAACAGTTCGTTCGTTCGTTTTGATTCTGGGCCTTGCTATTAGAGGGTAGGATTGCCTATTGATGTAAATTGAGAAATACTTAGTAAATGTCTGAAAAAATGTTTGATGAATGGCTGTTGAACTGAATATACGGAAACTCTATTACTAAAAATTAAATAGTAAACACTCCTTATCGTGTGATTATGACGGGGCAGGTTAAGTCTTTTTATTTACTACTTTTGACGCCATAACCAAAGCATGATTCTTTATATCATTTGGGAAGCAATAAGCCAAGGTATTCTCGATTGGGCTGGAAATCGAGATTGTAGTCCATTAGTTATTCTATGAAAAACAATATACTAGCGCTCAGACTGAATATATTACTTTTGTTTCTTTTCAGAAAATATTCCTGTCGTATTTTTTATTTCATTACAAATATAACAAACTTTCAGATAGGGTCGTTAAACGTTCGAAAAACGAAAATCTTTTCAGAAATTTTATCATTTGAATAACTCGCGCCGGTGGTGTAGTGGTAATCCCAGTCGAGGTTAGTGGGGCGAGAAAATCTCTGGTCACGTTTTCTTCGGAAAGAAAGCAAAGCTGTTGATACTGGCTAATGTGTTGATGAGTGCAATATGTAGGGTTCAGGTGAACTTCCTGGCGTCGGTGATTGTCACCACGTTGACTGATGGAAAATAAACAAATGAAAAAAAAAATTGAATCACTAATTAAAGTTATTTTTGAGTCGGAGAGGTAACTCATCGAATACTTCGGTCCACCTCTAAGCAACAGGCTATGAGGTACCAGGTGGTAACCCACCGATTGTCTGTCAATTTGCCAAATTTTGAAGACGTCTGCATTGAGTTATATCAAATTATAATAATCCATCCACTATATCACAGAACATTGTAATTGGTTGAGCAGATTAGAAAATTTGAAATCATTGGGTATAGGAACAAGTCTCCCAGGTTGGTAGAAAAGCTATCAGCAAGGAAAACAATATAAGCATAAAGTTTCCAGACGGCAGGATGTAATGAATTGCAAACATCCATACTATTTGTTCACCATATCTGCCGTATCACCATGGGTTGTTGCCAGCTGCTTTGTTATCGGAAATTGGTACTATATTTCCATATTTTACAATACGTCGCGTGAATTCAGCTTACCGTTTTCCAAAACGAATCCTGCTGCCACCCAATACTGTTAATCCACCATCCCAGCGAATTCCAGTGGAAGCGCAGATGTGCTCTCGGTTTCCAATAAAGTATCACGTCAACATATTCCTACCCTTTCCTTCTTTGACCTGCATTCGGGCGGGGCCAACGTCTTAGTTTAGGATCACTAGTTCTTACACATTTAGGGTTGGTTCTCTGTGTAATAACAGCTTATCTGGCAATAACGAAGCAGCAACCTCGGATGGTCAGTCATGCTTGTGCTCATGCTCATTAATTTTAGTTGTTTTATAATTATATGAATGATGTGGTTCCTTCAAGAAAACATTTAAATATATAATCAAATATTTATATAAACTATCTAAGAAATAGTCTGCAAATATTTAAATTTTGCAGTTTCCATTATTATTATCTTTATCTGGCTCATATCAAATGATTAAGCAATGGTGTATTGATAATGATGGAATGCCTTTCTCATTTTCGTTTACATAATAAAATATTTGATTTTAACAAGCGCCTAAAATTTCCCTTCGTTTAATTCCAAGCCAAAGGAGGTGTAAACAACGAAATTGGTTGTAGTCTTTGATGCGCCATACAACAATGTTCTTTAATACAACAGGCTTAATTCAGGCGTTATCTGGCTTAAATTTACATAAAATACCCCATTGTTTTCTGCCAAATCTAGCATTCCCTTTATTTGCATTATATAGTGCAGCAAATTCAATGTTTCTTTTTATCTGTGTTGATTTATTTTTCGATTGAATTTGATTTTTAATTGCATTGATTCACGTGCTTGTACTTGGTGTTTAAAACTTCAAAATGTTCAGAACTAATGTCAAAATAAACCAATTTAAAACGGAACACTCCTTATTCTTCAGACTACAGTTAGTCATCTAATGTGGAACTGCTAACAATGGCGAGTTTCGGTAAACCCAGTGGCAGAACGTATAAGGGAACTTGTTCCAGATGAGCAAGACAGTCGATGTTTACTTGTAGAGCGTCGAACACGAACAATCGTTGCATTTTGACACACTTCTGCAGAGAGTTTCCAAATCGATCAAGAGGCGCCGATTGCGGTATAGCGAGAGATTATTGACATTGTTCCAAGGCAGTTGGCGCATTGTTACCCTTACAACGTCCTATGTACGCGTTGGATTGTAAGGATATACGTTGTATAGTAGATACGGGTAGCAAACAGGGGCAGCATACTCCAGGATACGAACGAACAGTAAAGCGTTTTCAATGCGTGTATGTCGGTGAAGTCAGACGCATGTCGACGGATGAAGCCTAGTGTGAAAAATGCGTCGTCTGTAACTCCCAGATGGCAAATAAACTTAACCCGTTCCAACGAATCAAAAATCAAAAATAGAATATAACCTTGCACTTCGTATTGTAGACACACATACCGTTATTTCCACATCTGCATCATTTTTATGGCATCTTGCAAAGCGCCTTTCCACTTCGCGAGACATGGCGGTGACGTAACACATTAGGTTAATTGTAGTAAACCGATGCCTCATGAAGCCACGTTGACACTCGGAGATAAGGGAAGAAGCTGCGTTGCAAAATACATTTTGCACTAGCTTTTCAAAGAACTTGCTCAAGCAGTACAATACGGAAATGCTTCGATAATTGGTAACAGAGATACAATTGCCAGATTTCCAGATGTAATTGCCTGATTCCGTACGTCGTTTGAGGAAAATTGAATAACGGTGATTTCTGAAAAGTAAGCGAGACAGTTTTGACGTGGAACGGGTAACACTCTTCTGAACACACTTAAAAAAAAGTTCAGCGGCTTCTCCAAAACAGCGAGCGTGAGAATCATTATATTTTAGTTGAATTGAATGCGATGAAGTCTATTTTTGTCTTTTCATGGAATCTTAAAAAAGCGAAACATTTTGCCTTACACTTTGCCTTATCATAGGAGGATTGATAAAATTATTTGTACATGGTCTCCATTTTGCGGAGGTTCCTGCACTTATTGTCTTTTTTCGCCAGGAAAAACCATTTGCGTGCTTTCCAAAGTGAATTACAAACATGCAGTTGCTCAAGAGTTCACAACGGCTTACTAAAAACCGAATGAAATGATAGCCCTTTCCGAGGAACATGATCGTTGAAAACTTCATAAAGATTGTTGTCGAAAGTTGATAGTGACTCATCCACGCTAACATTCATAACTTGGACCACTTGAAAATAGTATTCACGAATCACAAACCTTATAATTAAAGTTGAATTGTTCAACCCAGACCTCCGGTAAGTGTCAACGTAAATTTTCCAAATGGTTCCCTCTTGGGACAGCAATTTTAATCGTCTACGACCAGATTTTCATCGTTAAATATGCCAACGGTCCCTCCTTGGGTAAAAACTAAATTTTTCATCGAAATTTTTACTAATGGACCCCCAATTTTGCCTCCCTTGGGACAACATGGCAAAAAAAATTCATCGTCGGTGTTTTTCTCTCGGCGAAATCACCCATTTCATGCGGACGAATTTTAAATGAAACAGACTTCAAACCAATACTCTGAATATTGAGCAAAGGTTATTAAGTTCAAATAAGTACAAAAAGACCGTTATCACCAAGTTTGCTACAAGCGACTATGATAGTTTTCCAAGATCGGGTGAAGGTTTTGTTCCCCCTTAAAACTGGCATTCTACAAAAACGTCGATAAGTTTTCCCACATTTTCTCTTAGCTTTTCTTGATGCAGTCAAACTCATTGATGCACTTATGAACTGACTTATTAAGAGGCAAAATTTTAACCTAAACGGAATATGAACAAAATTAATCGTTACAAAATTCTGTCTCTTGAAACCGTTTTCACTTTTCAAAACTTAAACTCGCGAGAAGCTGAAACTTGACAGTTCCTTGAAATACAAACCGATCGCGAGCAGCGCCTACTCTTTTCATCATCAAGGTCGGCAATGAAGCGTCTTTGAACAAAAGATTTTTCACATACCAAAAAGTTAGTTACATGAAAAATTTACATTTCACATTTTCTGTGGCAATAATTTCATCACCAAGGTAAACTTGAATGAATTGAAAATTGAAGGTTATGCTGGCTCTATTCCATCGAGCATTTCATAAGATTCTGCTATTTGATCACACACTTCGCACTTCAAACGAAAATGATGAACGTTGAAAATACCAAACTTACGTGGTGAAGAAATAAATATGTTCCGATTGTACAAAGATATTATTTAAAAAACAAATCTCATAGTTCTCTTAAAAACTGATTTAATCAGCAAAGACATATGTAGGTTCTGAAAATTAACCGATAGGTCAGTTAGAGCAGTTCTCTCTTTCTTAGTGGTAGTATGCCATACACAAAATCTATAGCAAACTACCACCTCAATAGAAACAGAGATCCGATTGGCTGCCATCACTTAAAACTTTATAATGCAAACATGATGCAAGCATCAAAACCCCCATCTAAAATAATAAATTGAATTCCAGCAATAAGCTTGCATACGATTAGCAATATTCATGACTTGTCAAGAAAGCATGAGATGCCTTCTAAAAAACAACTTCAACTTACTATTTTTTACTGCACGGCTGTGTAAAAGTGAGATAACGTAAATGTAAAACGTAACAATCAACCTAGACAAATACTATGTAAAACTAGACTCTATGTAATTCATAAACACTGAGTTGTAGATTATCATCTGATTAAAATGGGAAGAAGCTACGCGCAGTAACTATCATTACAGCCGTGAGAGAAGAGCTAACAATAGTACGTGCTATGACTACAATTCTCCACAGCGTGGTACTCAGTACAGTGATCGCTGCGGTATTAGCTGGTGAACTTTAATCCAATCTCCAACAATTACCTTTTTTTGAAATATTTCCTACATTAGCCAAATGCAGTTTACCGTCACCGGGCGTTTGTGGGGTCAGATCGTTGAATGCTACCGAGGATCTATTCTATCCATGGGCAGCTGTACTCATCGTGCAACCTCAACAGAATGGACCTATCGTTGCCATCTGTGGTGGTTCCTTGATATCGGATAGGTTTGTTCTGACACCCGCTCACTGTTTCGAGAATTTACTGGACGACTTCAGGTGAGAGGGAATTATATCATTGCTGGTTTTCTCATAAAAAAAACGCTTCTTTTTCAGATTCAAGGTCCGTTTGGGTGGGTGGAACATTACAAACGAACGCACCTGCGATGGCCAACTGTGTGCTGGAAGAATAATGGACGTTGCAATCGACAGCCACGTTATCCACCAGGCCTTCAACTCTAGCCACATCCAGAATGACATTTCTCTGGTCAAATTAGCCATGTCAGTTAAGTTCACGAACTTCATATCGCCAATATGCCTTCCTTGGAGTGAGACACTCATCAACCCACTGGATTCCGGTAGAAAATTCAAGGTTGTTGGATGGAACATTGCGGAAGAAAACTACGTTTCTAACTTAACTGATTTCATCGGAGATCGACTACAAAACTCCATGGAAGTGCGTACCGTCAGCAACGAGGACTGTGATTTTGATTTTCATCCTACTTCGGAGATTTGTACTGATCAGGTGGATAAAAATAACCTTCACATCGTAGATTTTGCTAGATCACTCGTCTCGCGGGAAAGTGATGGTTATTGGTATCAATATGGACATGGAGTTTGGGAGTTTGGAAATCCTAAGTTACACGAATCGGATGTATTCACGCGTGTTACTTATTATATGGATTGGATTCGTGAGCATTTGAACAGTGCGGGTGCATGCTAAGAATTATTGATAATAATAATCCAGAAGACATGAGAAACATATATCCTGAAACGAAATACACGACTAGCCAATATCAGTTCATACAATTATACAATTAAAAATGAGAACAAATTACATCAAAAGTTTGTTGTTCTACCTCTACAAGACTGTTCGGCAAGCAGAATAATATTATATCCTAATGGAACTCTAGAAACGTTTACTCCACTGGTTTTATAATACCGTGCGCTTACCAACTAAGCTATTTGAAAATTCTAAATTTATTAGAGTTTCGCTATTGAGCGGTTCCACGCCAAATCAGGAAGTCACTAAACTCTAGTATTTTAGATTCGGCCGAAGCTTTGCAAACGTGTTCGGAATAACAGTATAAGTGTTTTGGCATGAAGAACGGTCGTTCTGATACGAGAGTAGCTTTTGAGAAGGGCTCGTCTGTTTTTGATACAACAATTTTAGAAAAACAGTAACTCGGAAATCATTCATTTTTGCGAAAAAGTTTCTCAAAGGAAATGGTAGGGATCCATCTGTGTGCGCAGCTCACTCAGCTTACTAACACTTGAATCGATAATAGCATTCTTGATGACCGTCCATTGTTTTTCCCCGTCTGAAGTTTTTCAACGAACGAACTTTTCACAGCTGGATCTTCTAGTCGGCGTGTGTTGAATCGCCATCCGAGCCTCTCCTCCCGTTGCTGGATTTGTGCGATGCGCAGGCAAATCTCGCCAATGGCTTCAGGAGTGCCAAATCAAAGGCACGGTGAAGCATGATGAAAATCGGCAGGATTATGACGACATATTCTTACATCAACATTCTGCGAAGAAAATCTGGAGATTCCGATGATCTAGACGGGTCTTGAAAAGAAATTCGTATTTCAGCACGACAACGATCCCAAGCATGCTGCCAAGAAGACCAAGTCTTTCTTCTGGTCTTGTTGGATCAAACCGCTGGAATGGCCTCCACAAAGCCCGGACCTCAACCCCATCGAGAATTTGTGGGTGATTCTAGATGCCAGGGTTGACAAAACTGGTGTTACCAATAAATTAAACTATTTTGAAGCCCTGAAGTGCGCCTGGGAAAAGCTTGATCCATAGCACCTAAGGAACCTGATGGAGAGCATGCCAAAGCACCTGCAGCTGGTCCTGAAGGCGAAAGTAAGACACATAAATTATTAAAATGCTTTTCTTTTACATCAATTTATCTTCCCGGGAGCCAAAATGAAGCGAACACTTTTTTTGTTCCTGATTTATTTTCAACAAGAATTGATTTTTTTTTTCAAGTCCAACTCTTTTCTTATTCACTAATTATTGTTTTTTATACTCTCCCAATGCGTGGAGTAATAAGTGAAACTTGAAAAGAATATGAAAAAAAAGATATCAGAAAAGACTACAGTGTGTTTACTTTAACTTGAACCAGTTAATGAGAGGAATTCAAATAATAATTAAATGGGCACTTTATTCACCAATTTAGGTTTATCAAAAGCTGGGTTTACTTATCGAATCAACCTAACCGTCATGGGATTAATAACAATAATGATAAAATAATCTCCTAAAACATTGAATTTATTGGTCCAATCGTGTAAAAGCCATTTAAAAGTTGTTGGAATATCCATGTTTGTTGCAACAATCAACGAACAAAATTTAGAAAAAAATTCAAAATAGCGTATTTTGGGAATTTTAATTTTAAGTTAATTGTGTTTTTTTCTTTAAAAAAAATGTTTTTTCAGTGTATATTTTTTATCAGGGACATTTGCATTCCCAACCATTGCTTCTCAGAAACTCAGACACTCAGACTCAGACACTGTTTTTCTAAAACTCTTGTATCAAAAACACATAAACCCTTCTCAAAAATTACTCTTGAGTCAAAACAACATACACGGAACTGAAAAACAACCTAAAACTAGCTTGTTCAGAGGCAACCTAAAACTATCGTTCAATAAGCTAAATTTAGGTAACTAAATTTAGGTTAACGGGGGTAAACTATCAAGTAGGTAAATTGAAACAATCCTAAAAAAGCCAGCGGTGGGTAAAATTAACTTACTAGGTGGTAAACAATATCTACATGAACCAGACCATATAAAGCGAACATTGGGTAAATTTATTGCTGTTTCGATCAGATAAATAAAAATAGATAATCGTGCTATTATTTGTTACTGATATATTTGTTATTGGAGTTTATTTCATTACAAGTAACCTAGCGCATCGTTCTGCGATTATAAAGCACTTCCCCCGACGTTAGGTTTAACGATCAGATCAAATGAAAAATCGATTTTTAGTAGACGGATTTTAGAGCGTTCAACCGCCGATGCAAAACATGAAATTTCCGAGGACCTTCGTGACAAGGCTGAACCTGCTTTCGTGAACTTCGTGAATTCACCGATTTGATTCAAATAAAGGCACAGTTCCAAAAAATAACCTAACAATCAAGTAGAGGAATGCTTCCTCTTTGATTTGGTAGATTATGTTTTTGAGAGTGAACTAATTTTCACGGGAAATCAGCGATTGAAATGTTTGTTTACAAAAGCAGATTCGGATTTCTTCTGAAGTACTCACTCTAAAGTACCGGCCGGGTGTTGCTCTCGACAAGTGATATCCTGCGTCCTTCAGGAAAACAACTTCGCTTCAAATTGGCCGTCATGGACACAAGTAGTTTCGAACAATTTTTTCACCCTCCGCGGAGTTGTTTTTACACTACACAAGCTAAAAAAAATCAAGGTCTTTTTACCAACCTGTAAGTAATGTATACATAACTCTACCGTTGAGTTAAAATGAACAAACAGAGCACATGGATTCTACCTAATAAGATACTTTAACGCGTTTACTTAAATTTACGTAGTTTAAACACAATTTTTCAGTACTTTTCATTTTTCGTTTATTCTTATTTCAAAATACGTATTCTGTTATACTGAATATGTTTGCGAAATTTCGCCCAAATGCGGCCCGTGTCAAATTTCGACATTTCTAGACACAACAGTCAAAATGTCGAAAATAACATTTGTAAACAATGATATCTTGCGTATTTTTCTGGGTTCTGCTTACTCCCACAAACCAAATAGCACCAGAAACAAATAGAGGGAGTTATTACCTTCCCGTTGACAGTGGATATAGATGTTAGCAACCTCTCATTTCCAGAAAATTTACGTTTTAGATCATTGTTTACACTTGTTATACAACTGATCTGTTACGAAGCCTTTTAAGTTGATTTCAACCAACCCCCGAGCATATTGACAGATGAGCATAGTTTCATAGTTACAAATTGTAGATGTCTCTACCGTGCATAATAAAAAAGGCCATCCATTCTCGATACTACGGCTTCTTAGCTTTGGAATCAGGGGTGCCACTGTGTCAGATTTATCCGGCACTGCCAGACTTTTTATCGACAAAAAGACAAAAAGAACAACCCTGCATAATGGCAGACTTTTTGAAATTAGAGCAGATAAAAAAAATAGTTCAACCCCACTCCACTAAAGCGTTAAGTGATTTGCGTGACTGCAGCTCTCGGCCACTGAAAACGATTCGTAGCTATTTTGTGCGAATAGGTAATCCGTCAAATATATGGCATTGGTCAAATAGTGTGATTCCACGCTTGTCTGTTACTGAAGTATGCGAGTAAAAAATGACTCATTTTGGGACAACATTTTTAAAGGACCTATCAAAATTTGTAAAACATCTTTGACCCTTTTCAATTGTTTGACCAGATTTTTACGTTTCCGTGTATCGCCAGATTTTGCCAGATTTTTTTTTGTGACATGCCAGATTTTTTTCAAAAACTAATGGCAACCCGGTTTGGAATACATGTTTTCGTTTCATTTTGTGTGAATGTTGAAAACAATGAACGAACAAATTTATATTGAGGCGTAATGTTAATGTGTCTTTCTTTCATCTAATTTGATTTCAATTGTATCGAATATAAATCATCATTACTTGAGAATGTGGTTTTGGGAGAGTGAAACAGTGAGAGAAAGAGAGAGAGCAAACAGCATTTCAGTTTAAATAATTCTAAAATTGGTTTGAAGCAAACCATAACCGTTGGTAAAATCAACAAACAAATATTTTAGCTGCCATAATGAAACAAACAAGATAATCCTCAATTTAAACGGAAGACATTTGAACTTAACTGCTTGACTCGTGAAACAGTTACTCAAATTTTAGTTTGTTTTAACCTCCCTAGGAAGTCATAGCAAACTACCCAGGTATCCAATAAGCAGTTCCAAAGCGTCTTTGCGGCAGCCTATCAAGCATTTAAGTCACCTTAAATGCAACATAAATGCCACTTTTGGCCCAATATACGGCTGCTTTACTGCAATGCTATGATAATGCTTCATTAATGCTATTTTGCATTCGAAATACTGATTACACGCTATAAGCATTTAAATAGCATTTGAAATCCAACTTTATAACAAATAGCATTCAAGATGCTGATATAATGCTAATATATCGCTCATAGCATCTGGAATGCAGATTAAGGGTTGATTTACTGCATATGTTAATGCTTATTGGTTACCTGGGTAATTTGATGTTTGTGCCCAATTCAAAGTTTTTGATTCGGTGGCTTTCCATTGTGCTGAAGGTTTCAGAGCGTCAAATGTTCAGAAGTATAGTGCGCCATTTAAAAGTAAAGTAGGCTGTCCTTTTAATCACGTCTTGCTAGGTTGAATATTTTTCAAGTGCTGAAAATTTCAAAGTGTTTTTTTAATCACGGTTTTTAAACGGTCTCAAGTGGGTTTATGCTTCTATATATTCTCTGTAAGAAGGGTAAAAATATCCACCATATAACGTTTAGAAAAATTACAACATATCGTCAGCATTATTTTCATCAAGTACAAATATGAGCTCCACAGATTTGAAAATAACAGTCGATGTAAATACGTTCAATTGATAATTTGTTCTAGGATTCATTCGATTTGACAGAACCAGTGAGCCTAGATTATTGGGGTACATTGACTTTACTCTGGATCTGTCAAGTTGCTACCGGGTTGATCTCAACAAGGGTGTAAGACAAAAAGTCAAATTCGGACCTACCGTCAATATCATTACAAAAAAATCACGATAGCAGTTCCGATATACAAACAGAACTACAAGATTAGCGACAAACAAACCGGTTGAAATAGCAGACTGAATAACATGCTCTTAGAAGAGATGAAATACAATTTTCAATTTTCGCATGTCTTGTAGCCTACCTTTAAGCATGTTTCATACCATCATTGGTTTCACACTCAACGTGTGTCCTGACACCACTCACCGCACAAGAATCGACATAAATTGAGAGCGGTATCGCTTCCAATCATCCCTCTTCTAGATACTGCAATTATGTGTACCGACCGCAAATGTGACAAGACGCCGGTCCATGGTGTGCGAATGTCCTCTTCTGCCGTATTTCGAACGATTCAACGTTGTTGCTTTGTGTGGTTTTGCGATTTACGCACATTTACAGCTTTTCCCCCCAAGAAATAGGTTGAATTAATTGCGGAACAAGGGTTCAGCCTGAAGCTGTCCGGTTTTCTATCCCAAAATCCATGTAATCGGGCTTTCCGGCCCCATTGCGGCGACATTTAGGGCTTTCTTTGTTGCCACCGTCCTGTGAGAGAAATGTTCTGGAACAGACAAAACCCTGTACCCTTGAATAAAATGAAGAAACAATGCAAAAGGTAGCTAATTGGGTTAATTCTTGGGTAAAGCCTTTTTGGTTAATTAAATTTTCGCGGTCACAAATTGTTGACATTATGCAGACATGATCCGTTGCTCTGGGTTGATGGAAAGTTCCATCCCCTCAGTAGGCGGGAAAAAGAGCTGTATAAAATCTAATCGTTTACAGGCCACTATCAATATCAATTATCTGAGCTCCGAAACAATCGGATCATGAAATTAATTTGAATGATTTTAAATTGTCCGCTTATATTACTTATTAACTACTAAACGGCAAATCAGACTGAAAAACGCTTTGGATGATGCTGGAAACCGATTTCCGAACACCATCCATCACTACAAACAATAAATCACCAATTTGTGGAGTGAGCGCCCTAATGGCACCCGCTACAACCATTATTCAAATTAACCAAAGCATTTTAACCTGCGCCAGCACCGGTGAAGTACACTTCCGATGGACCGGTTTTTCGAAACACTCTCCTGGTGATCATTTGTAACGAAACCTTTTCAACAACTCGTTTGCCTCGAACACGGAAGCACGGGATGTTGACTGCTGCTGCTGCTGCCGCCACCGAGCGAACGTGTACTATAAACGATTTGTGCATAAATACGTTTTTCACCGTTTTCGTCAACAGGGGACAGATTCTCTTTGATCATGACAATGGCTCCTCATTGGGGTGAAAACGTGACTGAAGACCCAGTTTCGGGCACCCGTCAAAGAAGAATCGACATACATAATGGCATGTACGACACGACGCGATGGTTGCTGTTTCGTGCTGTTGTTTAAGTATGTCCTGTAAGTGTTGAAGGGATGTTCCAGCTTTAATCATTTCGCTCCCAGTATTAAAAAGTTTTTACTCAAGAATTGTGATCCAATTCTAGGTTTTAATTGTATCAGGTGTATTGTGCCTTTTAAACTATCAATAATATTTTAAAGTTTCTTCATATCCTGATCGTGCGCAAAATATACAGGGTGCATGACGATTTCTTGCAGTAACTGGCATGTTTCAGAACAATGACACCAGTTAGTCATATTTGCAATGATTGTTTTGTGGTTTATTAATTTCCGTTATAGATGGGATTTATAAATTATTTCAGTCGAAAAAGTCATCTTTCATTTCGGCGACTATAGTTAGACGGTTCCGAAAACTTCCGCATGCGCGTTTTACCATGATTTGACCCATAGATGATGATACCGATCTGATTTTAGATTTGGGCAACCTACAGTATGCAAAAAACAGTTTATCCAGCCCCAGTGAAAAATTGGATTCCTTCCAAGAAACCAACCAGAAAATTAAAACACGGTTGATTGTTGTTCAGTTTATTGTTATTTGTGCTAAAACAAAGCCAATTCATGTGAAATCCAAACAAAAAGAAACAATTCTCTCACATTTGAGACATGTTGTTAAAAAAGAAGTTAAAAATAACGCAAAAAATGTGACCACTTTTGGCTTCGACTCAACAAGCTCAGCAGTTGTTTCCGGGGTGATTTTGTTCCATTCAGTTGAGATTAGCTGCCGCAATTGCTGGACGCTTGATGATTTTTGCTCCTGAGCCTAATTTTCAAAATTGACCAGAGATGTTCTATCGGAATAAGGACGGGAGACTGTGCTGGCCACTCCATAAGCCCCAACTTTAGCTTTTTTGCAGCAGACGCTGGTAGTTTTCATTCAAAATGTCCAAATAAACCTCCTTGGTCATGATTCCACCAAAAAACTCAAGTTCTTGCAGCCAGGTGTAGCCATTGATCCAAACACCACGACTCTACCTGAAAAAATCAAAATCACGGTCAATTCGTTGAAAAATCAATGTTTGTAAAGTAACTCACCACCGCCATGTTTGACTCCTCCTTTTTCAAACTTTCACCGTATCGCTGCCGTTTTCTTGTAGTACCATCAGACCCAAATAGCATTACTTGCGTCTCGTCTGACAAAATCACCTTATTTTTGCCATCACTGGTCCATGAAATGTAGTCCTGGGCCCACTTCAATCTTTTTTTGAAATTTTTTTTTGTGGAGAACCATGGTTTCTTAAGTGCTACTCTGCCCTTAAGACTTTTCTTATAAAGACATACAAAAAATGGAAAACTCGCTTTCAACCTGTTTCGCAATTTTCGGAGCTGATAGTTCTGTCAAATCGGCCAGTTGGCTTTGAAGGGCGCCCCGATCGCTTAGCTGGTGATGTAGAACCACACTTTTTGTACATCTGCACAGTCCTAGCAACCGTATGTTTGTGAAGCTGTACAATATCGGCAATATAACGGTTGCTTTTGCCAGTTTTGTGATGTTCAATAATCAAATTCCGGATGCTGATCGAAGTGTGTCCTTTTTCGGCATTTTGCAACAAATAACTTCCAATTTTGAACACGAAACTAACATATTTAGTAAGAAAACTTCAGGAACACTAAATGACAGCTAGACACAATGTTTACATTCGAGAAAGTTGCAGAATACACACTTAAACTCTGTAAAACACACTTAAATCGTAGTATCCGTTTGAGGGTGGATAAACGTTTTTTTCGTAATTTTTTAACCTTTTTCATAACACATCATTTAAAATCTCAAGAAAAAAATATAAACGCCATATTTTCAATGGCAATGCGATAAATAAACATGAATTGATAAATCATGGAGGAACACTCATCAAATGCGACAGATTTTCTCCAGAAAAAGCAAAAGAAAATGCGGACCGTAGGGTTTTAAATTTTCCCGGGAATTTACATCCCGAGATACGAGAAATAAAAAGAAATCCCTGATGATTCCTAATTAAATATTCTGCTGATTCGTAATTAAAATCTTTTGAGTTTTCAGTTCGGTAAATAAAAAAAAGAACTCAAAGTTCCTGTCAGGTGTTAACATATACGGTCACGACGTCCATGAGATTCCGAGGCTAATTTGATTGTATGCAATGAGTTCATTAGATTTCGCATTGCTCCGACTTCACGGTTTGTAAAATACAAATCGTTCTGGACAAGCTCTTTCACCGTTTCCTCGATGCAGTACCAGTCCCTATAAAATCGTTCCTTCATTATATCGGTGTTGTTCTACTGAGTTTTGACGTCCAGTGATAGTTTCGAGCCCTTTTCGAATACTTTTCCTGTCCTGCCGAACAGCGTTGTTAATAGGCGACTTCCGAAATATTTTGACAATCTTTCGGATCTGCTTCAAAGTACCGGTGTGGCCTCTGCTGTATACAGAAGTTGTCTCCATTGTAGTTGATCTATGGCTGTACTTCGCTAGCATCACTGTCTGCGGAGGGTCCGCAGATCGCCTACAGATTGATCCACCTTGCTCGTTTCTTACGACACACCCAGCCCATCGTAGTCGACCGATTTTAGCGATGTGTACGATTGGGGCAGCAACTGTTGCAATTCGTGGTTCAATCGCCTCCTCCACGTTCCTTCATCCATCTGCACTTCACTGTAGATCGTACACAGCACCTTCCGTGCAAAAACACCAAGGGCGTGTCGTCCTCCACTAGCAATGTCCATGTTTCTTGGCCGTAGAGAACTACCGGTCTAATTAATGTCTTGTAGATGGTCAACTTTGTAGTTCGACGAACTTTGTTCGATCTTAGCGTCCTTCGCAGTCCAAAGTAGGCTCAAAGGCCAGCTGTAATATGCCTTTGTATTTCTCGCCTGGTGTCATTATCGGCGGTCACCAATGAGCCCAGATACACAAATTCGTCTATTACCTCGATTTCATCACCGTCAACTCGTGGTATGAGGCGAACATTGTCTTCTCGTGACCCTCTTTCCATAATGTACTTTCTATCAGCTACAGCGTTAAGAATGATGTACGTTTCCATCATCATCTCAAAGTTACGTGCTACGATATCGAAGACTGTGGCACTCCAATGCAATGATAAACGTTGACAACTTCCGCTGTCCACTTATTGTTTTCTTACGGTTTTAATTTACGCTCCATCGTAAAACTAAAAAAATCAAGTTAATTGCGATTGCATTGCTGGTTGGCATTTTTATCTCTCGAGCAGAAAGCGACTGACGTATGAATTCGCTGTTCGTGATACCTTTTACCGAAAATACGTCCTTCAAACAAGTCAAACGAGCTTATTCATCTTTCAACAATCGTTGTTTTACAAACTCAACTGATGAAATACTCACGGTCGCGATGAATGTACTTGGTCGCTACTCGAAAGACGTGTGCTTTTTCCGGTTACAAGATTCATATGTTGGGTTTCATTTGAAAATGTCGCAACAAACCGCTAATTGACGATCCTTGGCACTTGAGAATTTGCAAGTGCCGGAGACTAACAACTTTTTCCGCATCGGAAGGCAATTTTGCCATCTCTAAACTGGTACCAAACACATAAGGTTCGAGACCATGATACAGGCAATGAATATAGTTTTGATTTCTTACCTTCTGCACGTCTTAACTACAATCAATGATAAATCTTTCTTCACGAAACAATAGCCCTTCATCAACTACCGGGCACTACTCTTCGTAATCTTCAATAAAAACAGTAAAAGCCTTTGTTGAATGGTCGCAGTTTTCGACAGCACAAATTTAACAGAGAAAAGTACACATTTTGATAGTTACGTTACGTGCGCCCACGACCTCACGATCCAACCCCGCCAACTAACCTATACCAACGCAAACAGGTTCAGTACAGCCCTTTCATTAAAAGAGTTGGCGAAACGTCATTGATAGCCAGGGCTACCACATGCACCGATTTATCTAGATTGACACAGATTTTTGTTATTTTTTTCCATACAGATGTCTCTATCTAAATATTACAGATTTTTGAGATAAACCAAGATTTTAAAGATTTTTGGCAATTGCTTATCCACACAAGAACATCAAGTTTAAAAAAAATGAACACAATTTAGGATCCTACTTTTCACCAGTTCTTTACCAGCAAAACAAGACAATTGACACTGACACTACAGTGACAAATGGCGGTCTGAAAGTCACTTCTGTGTCATGGGGCAAACCCAAAATATATATATATATATATATATATACACACACACATATATATATAGAGATATATATATATATAAATATGTATATATGTATATATATATATATATATATATATATATATATATATATATATATATATATATATATATATATATATATATATATATATATATATATATATATATATATATATATATATATGTATATATATATATATATATATATATATATATATATACAAAAAAATATTTTACATGCAGCGTTATATTTCATCACCGCGTTTACTCTCCAAGCTAAAGGAGGCGTTTGCAATCTTTCATATGCCATACAACAATATGTGCAATCTTGCATACAACAGGCTAGATTCTGGCGTTATCTAGCTTGATTTTTTTTCTGAAATATTCCATTATTTTCTGCCTCGATAGATTATTCCCTTTATGTGATGACACAGAAAATTTAATTTTTCTTTTTATGTATAATTCTTAACTTTAAAAATTCCGCAATAGGCTTTTGTAGAATTATTTTTCACTTCAATAATGTCTTCAAGCATTCCGCTGAAGAAATATTTGTTTCAACATTCCGCAAGAGATTACTCCACAAATTTCGGTAGAATTTCAACTTCCAATTTTGAAGTATGATGAAGTTTGTCAGAAGCAGATAATTTCTCATCTCCATGCAAAGCGCTAGGAGTGGACGGTAATTTATTGCTAGAACGAATAGACATGAAGAGAAAGTGTATTGATAGTTCCGTATAGGGCAACGGTAGGCTTTAAAATTGAAAGATACAAGTTTGAAAACGAGCGGAGGGCATTGAACGGTAGTATTCGAATCAGGCACATAACCCTTTACCATACTACCCCATGCTGGGTAGGCAAGGGGGAGGAAATCCCCTTGACTGGTAAAATGTTATGCAACCGATCGGGCTTTTATACTACCTATTGCTTTTTTATGGTTCTAGCGATTAGTCCCTCTCCCAATACTGCCTAACACGGGTGAGAAACTATCTCCCGCTGTTGGGTTTATTTTTAGCATGCACTGCCTCTTCCACACATTTGTTCTACTCGTCACACTATTACTTATAGATCTCAGAGAGAACGACGGTGAGTGGTGCAAATACTGATCATCACATGTAATGGATTCCCCCATTGTGGGCTTTCTACACTTTGATTGTTGTTTTTTGTATTCTCCCATGCGCGGAGTAACGATTTTCGATGAAGTTTGTCAGAATTTTTCATCTCGATGCGAAGCGCTAGGAGTGGACGGTAATTTATTGCTAGAACGTTCCGTATAAGGCAACGGCAATTTTGAAGTATTTTGTTGCATTAATGCAGAGGAATGTTGAAAAGTTAAAATAATCTTCACGATACTTATTCTTGGTATTTGAAGTACGGTTATTTCGAACGTGATTTTTTATTATCTATAATAGTATCTTGCAGTGCGAAATCCTATTTATATATTATGCGCAAATGTTAAACAGTTCCATATCAATGGCCTGGAACAACTGATTCGATCTGATTCGATCCAAGGAATTCCAGATGTAACAAATCCTTTGAAAGCTCTGCATCCATCTGCCACCAGATGGCTATCGTTAGAGTCAGTTGTCAAAAGGAATTTGGAAGGGTTTTCAGAGCTCGTGTTGTTTTTCTCGTGACCGAATGACGCAGCCACTCCTCCACTTCTTATCAACAAAGCGAATCGTATCTTCCAGTCAGAAGCTCCGGAATACCCTAACATGTACAATCAGCTGAAGTCTCGCTAATGATTTTCGTTGCGAATATTTGTGAGGCAGATTACCTAAACCATTTAGCGGATATAATTGTTTCAAGTTTCGAGAAACATATTCGTACGAGGATAGCAACAGGAGAAATGCTTAGATTCGACTCTCGATGATACCAGAAACGAGGCTTTCTACTCGATCTGCCGTGCTTTCTATACTAAGTTGATTAAATAGATCATTAAACGCTTTGATCTGAAAGATCCAGTACTGACTAGTGCATCGAGCATTGACCCCAAGAAGCTGCACACTCAACTCGATTATTATACAATATCCGAACTTCTTTGAAAGCGGCGAGGAACACGCCATTGATTCGGTTTTTGTGAGCTGAGGACGGCAATGATCTGCACGGACACCGAGGTGGATGAATCGGAAGACTTGGAAACTTGTTGGAGAAAACTGCTGTGTGACCGATGAGAAACTGACTTTTCCCTTGCTATGATAGTTCGTTACCTGTGCAAACTTCTGAACGGTTAGAGTTCGAGTAATAGAGCTGTCAAATTTTGTCTGCGGACTCATGGGTTACTATGATTTATGCTGCATAAGTCGTTTTGTCAGCGTGGGTTAAGGAAAACCCATGAAAAATTGGCAATGTCTGTCCTTTTTTTAATGCAAACGGTTTAATTTGTATCTCGATACAAAATGCCCCCACAATATAATCCATAGATATCGGGACTGCTAGAGGGCCAAATTTGTTTCTCCCAAAACTCTGGAACCTTTACCACAAGCTATTTCTGTGTTTCCTAAGCAATAAGTAGGTGCATCGTCTTGTTGGAAGAGGAAATTCTTCATTCTTCACGGTAATTCCCATCCACTGTACAACAACATCCTGCAGAAACATGAATACATCAAGTATACATCGATTATTAGTTTTAGTCCTTGATCAGCGATATATGGAGATATTTCTCCCTCGCTGGAAACTATGCCTAGAACCAACACATGAGTCGGAAACTTGGTTGACAGAAATTTGTCTTTAAAATAACCATTCAATGCTATGTACACAAAAACATGGCGTAGATTACTTCGATTTCTAAGGTGTGGCCCATTTAGTATTGGAACACACATTTTTGATTCTTACAGCGGCCCAAGTGGTCGGATTTGTAAACTATGACATCGTATGTGTTCCCTATAACAATAACAACATCAGAATTTTTTTTTCGCGGTGCTGTTCGAACGAGTTTCAGAGAAATGCAAAATGGAAGAAGAAAGAAAAAAAAATGTGCGCAATCATTTGGAAAACTTTTCATCACCAAGGTTTTCCTCACTGATAAGACATTGAATTCAGAGCTATAAAGAACGGAATGTCTCCAAATGTGAATATTGCCATTCCTCAAATCCCACACTGAACCTGTCATGTTTTGTCCAGATCTTGCAAGCAGTCATTACAGTAAAACAGTGCTCCAGTGGTATTAAACCAACGGGAACCAGTTTATTCCGAAAGAACACAACCCACTATACTGTCCCCAGCTCAGACCGACAGAGAGATTTTGGCCAATTATGAAGAGGAAGCTGAAGGTGAATGGCAGTGTCGTCGCAGTGCAGTGTTAAAACAGAATACTATTTTGTTAATGTATAATAGAAATATGCGCAATAGTCTATGTTCCAATTCTAACTGGGCCACACCTTAAAATGCATTCAAGTGGCTAATGCGTTAGGATTAAAAAGCCATCGTTAGACACATGGAATAATTTTAGTTGTGTTTAATAAAATTACCACTTATAGGTGACTTTCTTCAAGGCTTCTTAAAGCTATTTGATGATTTTGTTTACATAGCTGTGTTTCCTTTCCAACCATCTCAGAAACCCTTTGATATTTTCCTGCGCTAAACTTTCAGAAGGACAGATTAAGATAGCAGAAAATATCAAAACGAACACCCCAAAATTCACCCACGTCTAACAACGCTGTCCTCGTGGTCTTTGTGCAATGCTCCGTCCTGCCAGTTATACCCACTGGATGACCGTTTTGCGTTTGCATGGCTTCTTCTCTCGTCGTATTAATTTGACCATGAACGTGATGTGGATGGAAGCTGTCGATTGCTGAAGGTGTAATTGTAATTACGTTCATTACGACGGTATATGAGAAGGGCTTTCATTCGGTGACCTGATGAGTCGTCGGTAAGGTCGTCGGATGCAGTGGGCAGGCATGTATTCATTAAACTAACAATTTTCGGTCAAACATAACATCCGGATTGATGTGACAGAGTGCAGTATAACTACGGAGGACACATCCTACTCTACGGTAAACATGATGGTGGTGCCATTGACTCAGTTGTGCTTCACACACAGTCAGCTTTAGGGCTCTTAATTTGAACAAATTTAATTTTCGTGATTACATCCTGTCTGACGTGAATAGGACACAAGCCGGGGGAAATCAATATCAGAGCAGACCTACGGAATTTCCTTCCTTTTGGTCTACCTTTACCGAACAGGAAGACGAAGGACGGATGTCTACAAGATCAATGAATGCTGCAATAGTAGCAAAAGCAGCAGCCAGATAGTGATAACAGAACCAGGCCACATCACCCGGTAGCTTTGAACGTGACTGACGACTAAGATACATAAATATTAAAAGGTGCTCTGGTCTCCTTTGGATACGGAGTGTGTTTGGACGGTAGTCTCAAAACGGTGTTTCAGTATTGTCCTCAACGGTTAGTTTATGCCGGTCACATACAATCGTCGGAAAGGCAAGAAGTTCCATAACGATAACGCCTCTTTCGTGCGAGTGGGATCAGATTTACTGTTATATCGAATCATTTTGCTGTAAATCATTAGGAAGGATTCATGGAAACTTCTTATCGTCGTTTATATTAGCTGAGATTATTGTTTGACCGTTAACTGAGCCAATTCGACCAACTTACAATACCATTTTGAACTGAGCTAATGGAAGTCCCATGAAAAGTGTCTGTTTCCTGTTCATCCAAAACACTTTTGAACTTTTAACCACTCCCTTGAACGCGGATCAATGCTCACAATGAACACAAAGCCGTCCCAATCATTGGAAAATTATGTTTCCCATTCTTATATTTTCGAATACAAATATCAATCTATATCAAACCATCAACAATTCAGGTGCAAACCAATATCCACTCTATTTGCAACATCAGGCAGCGAACATCGCCAGTTGGCCAGGTTCCACCCGCGCTAGAACAGGAATAATATATATTCTGCAAACCACCTTCCGGCAACCACTAATTTGAATAACAATGATACCGAAAACTAGCCTCGGGTCAGAGTGGGTACGTAGGCATCAAGATAAGCATTAGCATCCTAGCCAGGCCTCGGTCTGACCAACGCACTTTGGCATGGTGTCGAGTGCGGTTATTGTACGATTATTGAAACATTTAATACCATTATCCCCGGTATAATCTCGCTCATCGCAAATAAAGCTGGCAGTATTATCATCCTTGAACGGAAAACCAAGAGACCGATAACATTCCAACCTAGCCATGTTGCTGACCATCACTTTGAGCCAACCGGACATCGTTGCGTTGTTTACATCCGACAATTATTCCGGAATAATTCAATCGAAACTGTTTTCGTAATTCTGAGAAATTCTGGAATAACATGAACATTCAATCCTCGTCATTGGACGTAAGCTTTATCCATCAACGAAGGTGGTTAAACGCTGCCAAACTCAAAATCAGCAAAACCATAAAGATAAGCTCACCGATGTGAAATGCTGATGATGTTGTTGATGGAGCAATGATGGGAGAAAGTCTGGAGCGAGAAAGACGTCCTCCGAGTGCATATAGCCGAAAACCACTCACTGGATCGAATATTCCGCTGGCTGCTTGCGGACAGGCTGGGCTGATTTGGTCGGTTTAGTTGGAATGTAGAGAGATGCAAATGGCATCGATTCTTGGCCCGTGAAGCATCACCACACAACCGGCGAACGATATGGCTGGCTGCGGTTCGAATTTATTAGCATATAAATTCGCAGTACCAAGCTGGCTGATCGATTTAGATGTGTAGTGGCGGTATATGTATTCATTTTGTTTTTTTTTTTTTTTTTGATCTATTCTGGTTGTTGGTTCCATGTTATGAAGTCAAATCGAGTCGGTTTAAATCGCTCGATAGCGGAGCAAACTTCATCTGTCTATCTGTATGATCTTGTTTTTCGGTGGATTTCATACCGAGAACGAACGATTCGGGCTTCATTCCATTTGTGCTGATGGGAAGTGGTTTACGTTCTGCGATGAAACAATTTTAGAGAATTTTTTGCTTTCCCTGAACTCGTTTGTAGTTGATTGATAAAGCTATTACCATAACCGATACGGTCGAGAGGTGGTTCTGAAGTGGTTAAACATTTTCGGTCAGGTTTTGGGCCGGGAGGCTTTCCTGAACTTGGAGGGTTGGAGGGTTGAATATTAAAAATGACTCATGAATACCATTGATATTCTGCCTACCAACCCATATTAATTTCTTCAGTTTGCCAAGGATGCATAAATAAAATTCCGGTTTAACAGGTACACCACATTTTATTATAATCAGTTTTTGTGTTAAGCTTCTTGTGCATTAAAGGAGAAACGTTTCAAAATCCAATGTTATACAAGATAGGGCAAGTTCTAACAGCAGAATAAAAGATAACTGCTTAAAATTATACATTTTAAAATTACACCAACTCAATCATCGTAAAGATGATGAAGAAGTCTTAAATCATGATATTATATTGTTATTTTACCATTTTTTGTTACTGTAACGGGAATTATTTCAATACCTTTCTGTAATTAAAGTAAAGAGCGTAATTTTTTTTTCTCTCCAAATATATTGCCCTCTGGACTCCCTAGAAATGGGTGGCAAGTTTCTTTTCGCTCGGGTGCTGTCAGTGCAATCGAAGATGGCGTTGAGACACAAGCACTCCGAAACGCATGGTCATCGAAACGCATGGTCATCGAGGAAAAAAGTTTACGGTAGACCACTCTCGAGACGAAAAGTGTCCGTTAGTACAGTTTACCGGATCCTGGCATCCCTGAGCGAGGAGCAGAAGGCCGGTAGCAGCCGTCCGGCAAAGATAATGACGAAGAAGAAGAAGGAAGCGTTGAAAAAGCTGTTCGACAACAAGGACGGAACGAGCTTGCGTGACGCCGGCCGAAAATATCACTGCTCCCATAGCTTGATTTACCGAACCCTCGAGATGGAGGATATCATCTGTCGGAAGAAGACTCGGTCCCCCGAGTACACGGACGAGCAGATAGCGACCGTGAAATCACCGGTGGATGACGAAGAAAACTACCGCGGGACGTCGTTCGTGCTGGACGACTTAAGTTACTTTCCGGTCTAGGAAAACCCACATTCCAGGAAATGACAGCTATTATTCCAGCGACAAGTCAGCCACACCCTTCGAGAGATAATTCTTCTGCCGTTTTTAAAGGAGCATCATGCGGATGGGAAGTACGTCTTCTGGCCGGACAAGGCGTCTTCCCATAACGACAAAAAGACGCTGGAATATCTTTATCAGAAAAAGATACCGAACGTGCGGAAAGAAAGGACCCCAACCAACTTGCCCCAGTGCCGTCCGATTGAGGATTTTTTCGGCATTCTCAGTACCCTAGTGTACAAAAGTAATCGGTGGGCCAAGAATACGAATCAGTTAACCACGAGGACCCGACATTGTATCCGGAAGATGAACGTCAGTTCCGTCCAGCGCTCTTCTGAGAGCATCGCGACTAAGTTGCGTCGTATGGCTGACCAGGGCCGTTTTTCCAATAATCATTGACGTTTTTTTGAAGAATAAACATAATGTTTTTAATAAAAAAATCTGAATTCGTTGAAAAATATTTATTATAAAATATGATTGAAAAAATTCTGATTTTTTATTGAACACCCGTTAGATTATTATTTTATTCCTAAAGACTTTATCGAAAATAAGTTATCCACATATTTCTCTTCCAAATCACATAAAAAAATGTATTTTATTCAATCAAATGGATATTTTTCCACTGTACGGGATTGAACTTGAACATTGGTAAGACCGAAAGAATATTATATTATTCTTTAACGAATTTGCGAGTTTATGATCGAACACTTTTTATCAAGTTCCGGACAAGTGTATTATCACAATTTTGGACCCCTTAGCCCAATTTTTTTGGAACTCCTGCATATTCTCAGCTGCTTTACCAGTCTTTTTTAAGACCCTCTCCACAAACGTCCAATAGCGTTCGTTTGGCCGAAGCTGAGGGCAATTTGGTGGATTGATGTCTTTCTCAACGAAATATATACCCTTTCGCGTGACCCAATTGATAGCTGCTTTGGCCTTATGCGCTAATCCGGTCAAAACAGTGGAGAGGTATTATGCTTCTGATAAAAAAGCAGCAACCAAACGTCTCTACAGGGTGCGGCAGAAAATAATGCGAAAATGTTCAAACTTGAATCTTGGGTTAATTCGTGTAGCTAGTGACTAGTTTCTGTCGAAAGTGTATTTTTTTATGTTAACTTTCAAGTGTTGCATCCAAACATTCTATTTGTTTTATTGCAAATTCGTCAAAATGTTCGCGAAAGAAGTGATCACCAGTTTGTTGCTCGCCCAGAAGAAGCCGAAAGAGATTGCCAAGGTGGTAGGGTGCCATTTGGCAACAGTTTACCGCATAAAAAAGTCCTTGCCAGGGCTGGCAAATGTCATTTTCAATTAAAAATGACTTACGATTTTTACCGAACTATGTTTGAAAATCTCATCGGGCGAGAAAACGATGATGGAGATTTTCTTTTAAATCTCATCGAATTTTTCGTCATGACAGCACGTGACAGTGTTTTGGTCAGAGATCGAATTTCTCACTCAGGTAGGTGAAAACCATGCTCTCTCTCAAGCAGGTTGTCGATGAGTGGCGCACCGTTCACTTTTTCAACTCTCCTTTTTCGCCGATAATTCATTATCCTCTCTCTTGGGTATGCGAAAATATCTCTCTCCAAAATTCAACGAAAATGTTTTCTCATGTCACATTTTTCACTGACAACATGCTCGTAAAACCTAAATCGTATACGAGGAGCAAAAACCGAAAACAACGCCAAACCGGTGCACACTGGTACCGCCATGGACCATCATTATCGAATTATAATGACATAATACAACATAAAACATGAAGACTGGTGCATTTTCAGGTGTCAAAAAGTAAGTGAAAAATAATTATCGGCATCTAGGATTCACTGAAAAAGATACGATTTATCAGCTACTCATGCTCTCTGAAAATTATAAATCGCTGTTGCTTTTCGCACGAAAACTGCTGTGAGCGTATAATAGTCTCTCGCTTCTCACATTCTCATATGCTTCTCCAAGCGGGTGAAAAAGGACGTTTCTCTTCTCAAGTAGGCGAAAATTTCAGTCTCTGGTTTTGGTCATCGCTATTACAGCACACATTTATTGGAATAATTGTAAGTTTCATAACAAAATTTGAAATAAAACGTCCACTCTGTCGATTACATATTATTGCTTGGGTAATTTTAAGTAGACTATTTAAAAATTTGTAAAACAAAATCACATGAGACCAAATCTCATGACTGAATGATGGTGTGAGAATGACAAGAAATCTCATGATAGTTCATTTCTTCTCATGATAGTTGTGAGAATGTGAGAATGACAAGAAATCTCATGATAGTTCATTTCTTCTCATGACAGTGAGATTGCCTATTTTCTCATTGTCAAATGATGGCCGTGAGATTTACCAGCTCTGGTCCCTGCATTATGCTCCTAAGCAGCGGAAGCCGGGAAGCGGACGTCCGCGCTTTGCACGCACGCCAAACGTGATCAAATCGGTCCGTGCAAAAATTGCGTTCCATAAGAAAACTTGCAAAGGAAGCCAATGTTTCGGAGAAATCTATGCGAAGAATCATCAAGGAACTACGAGTGACTCGTTCCAAGAGGTTGCTTTCCTTGTTGAAGAAGCAAAAAATTGATAATCCTGTTCTCCGACTAAAAGCTTTTCAGCATCGATGCCTTGGCCAACAGCCGCACGGAATGGTTCATTTCACCGCAGAAAATGGAGAACGTTACGGAAAAAGTGAAATTCAAATTTCAAACCAAACATCCGGCTGGTGTCATGATGTTTGGCTTGGTGTCGTCCAACGGTTTGAAAATGCCGCCTGTTTTCATTGATGCTGGAGTTAAAATCAATACCGAAGCGTATATCGGTATTTTAATGGACCAAGTGCTTCCCTGGGCAAAGAGCAACTACTCTGAGGACCAAAACGTTGTCCTACAGCAGGATGGAGCGCCTTGTCACACGCCCAATCGAACCCAACAATGGTTGAACGATAACATGAAGTTTTAGCCGAAGGATTTGTGGCCACCTAGCAGTCCAGATCTTAATCCGTTGGATTATCCAATTTGGGCTACGTCCGAAAGGCATATTCTGGCTTCCGGCGTCGGCTCGAGGATGTTATTAAGAAAAATGAAGGACACATTGAATAAATTTGTTTAAAAGGACTTCATAAAGATAACTGCACTCGAAAATGTTGATATTATTGCTTGGATTAGTTGAAAATAGGATTTGAAAGAAATAGAACAAATTTTCACATTATTTTCTGCCGCACCCTGTACTTGACCTGTCTGCATCGCTAACAACCTCCCTTACGACTGCTCTTTGCTTTTTGTAGGTCTTCAGGTTGTTCCATTTCTTGATACGTTGAATCATTCCGACACTGGTTCCCGCTTTATTGGCCAAATCACGTATCAACATTTATTTGTTCTTCCAAATTTGAGCTACCACTTTCTGATCCAGTTTGGGGTAGTAAGATCCGAGTTTTCTGCCTATTCCTGGCAGTTAATCCAAAGAATGTTCCCCAAACTTGGTTATGATGGATTTTACACTCGAGTGATGAATTCCAAACCGCTTTGCCGATTCCCGCATAGTTACACCGTTTTCACGTAGCCATGTGTTCAAAACCTTGATTTTCACGTCTTTTCCTCTTGAAAACGATGAATTTCAACCGTGCAAACAAATACACAAGCAAAAGAGGACAGTAAAACGCACAGCATGCTATGATGAACACATTAAAACCATCACAAATACACGCGTACAACACAAGTGTACGCAGATAACTTATTTTCGATACATTCCTTATATAACATCTCATATACTGGGTTGGGAAAGCAACATTGGGATATTATTCAAGCTAAAATTGGATGATAGAGTGGTATGACACCCGAAGTCCAGGAGGGAATGAGCATTATCATTTTCATCTTCCTACCGATTCCATTGTGATGCTGTGAATTATACTCCAACAGGTTCAGTGAGAGTGACGCGGGCTTTTTAACTAACCATTCTGTAGAAAGTTTAATAAGTATTGCGAATTGGGCGATTCGATTTAATGGATCGTATCATTGGGAGGCGATTATTATGTTCCTGAAGGTTTCACATACGTGTCTCTGCTTGCGGGTTCGCTCAACCGTTTTGGGCCTTTAATACAACATTACTGTGAATTCATAGAGGTAACTTAAATTGATCTTGCTATTTAGTGGAGCTACACTACATACGTAAACAAGGTCTTAGAAGGAATGGTGGCCCAAGCAACACAGCTTGTATTAAACAAGTTGAAAGTACTGTTAACTGACAAAAACAGGTAATAAATTTAGGTGTATAATACTTTATTTCATACTTTAATATGACGCAAAAAGCGCAAAAAGATAAGCCTTATAAAACATAAAAAGTAAAAAAATTATCCTCATACAAAAATATAATATCGCCAAGCATGGGATTTGAACACTAGCCCTTGGCGTGACAGGTTTGAAGCTTCTTTGCTAAGCCAACTCAGATTGTTGAAAAGCAAACTCCGAGTATCTATGATAGGCTAGTGAAAGCACAATCTTTATCGTAATGAGAAAAAGAACACGTTTTGCAAAACATGGTTGGTGTAATGTAATTTCAACAGTTTATAGAACTGCCCATAAAATCTTGTCTTATTTATGTATTATAAATGTATGGAACCATGTGTTTAAGAACAATAATAAAGTATGCATCACTTGCAGCGTGAAAAAGTATTTTTAGCTCGACCGTTTGTCAGAGTGAAATATAGAATACGAGAGTCACAAACCGCTCCATAATTGACATGTTTTACAATACGTTTATAATGCATTTGTAATACAGACAATTATAAATCATTCTAAAGAGATGTTTTGCGTGTTACTTAGGGGCTATCTTACATACATCTACATTCATACATCTAAGTTCAGTACGATCCTACCAGCATTATATTATATCGATAGTATATAATAAGGCCTAAGTCACTTAGCATCTGGACGCACTGCTTATTTTAAGCAAGCGCTCCTAACGGTCAGTTCTGAAATCGTATGACAGCAGTTTTTTTTTTTTTTGTAAGCATATTCTCGTTTGTGCTTAAAGTTCCATACGGGTAGTTTCTAAAAAAATGTTTTTGGCGGAAATGGAAAGAAGAAACGTGAATTTGGACATTCAAGTCAAAAATTCAATGTAATCGGGTTTGCAAATTGTGAAGCCATTGGAACTGTTTTAATGTATAATGTGAAACATTCAAGAGCATTTTTTAGGAAAAGAAACTTTAAGTTTCTACCAGGGTTCTCGTCACAGTGGATCGTTTGATCGGGAATTGCTTTGAAAACTAACGTGTGTATTAAAAAAAGGACTAATTTCGGATGGCGTTTAAGAAAACTACTAGATAGATAAACTAAAAGTCAAAGAAAAAAAAGGCTTATCTGACAAAAGAAAAGCTTTTTCCAGTGGGACTTGAAGGAACATGTTTCAGTTTCTCATTTCCTATTTTTTTTTTTAAAGTGAACAAATTTTACAAGTTTTTTCAAGGAGCGACCCGGCGAAGTGGTTAACACCTCTCACGCCAAAGTCACGAGTTGGAATCTCCTCTCGGGCAAGTTACGAAAATATCCAAAAGGTATTTGAGTGAAAACGACGGAAGATTAACAAGGGATAAAAATCTCGATAATAAAGGAATCATTTATTTATTTTAAACTGTTTTTTCAATTATTAACAATTATTCAATGGAAAAGATTTAAGTTGCATACTACGTTTATAAAGCAATCTACAAAAATCCTTGCGCCCTGCCAGGTAGATTTCCAGCAGTAAGCCGGAACCTTTTCTGTAGCCGATGGAAAGATAGATGTCGGCATGTTCTTCAGCTCTTTCGTGGCCATCTCGATCAGCTGCTCCTCCGTTTTGGCTACAAAATTATCGCAGCTACGGGAACGTTGAAAAGATTGTCGGTATTCGGTACCACACTTATCTTCAACCGGCTCATCCCACGTCAAACTCCCCATTCATGACAAGTCCCGAAGGAAAGAACAATTGCTTCGCCATTCCTTTCACGCTAATTGACGGTTGATGGTAAACCATTAGCGTATTTATAATTATCGGAGCAATCTATAATGTTACTATTGTCTAACCGAGCATTGGCACCCTCTGAATAAAAAATCATGCTGCTAACAAGACTAAAACCACCGGTTCTAGAAAAACTTCAACAGTTTCTATTAATTTAGAGCTTTTCATGCTAACACCAACAAATGAATATGTAGATTGTGTGGCAAGCATAACGATACTCTATATCCAGGGATGTAAATTTAAAAACCAAAAAATTCCCTCGACCGTATCGGGAATTGCACCCGCCACCACCGGCTTGGTAAATCATGGGAGAAGACTTAATTTTTAACGAAATCTTTGTTTTTGTTCCTCAGAATTCAGACGGGAAAACAGTTGTTAAAAAGTTTCGAGTGATGAGAATTCGCTATTGAGGTCATATACAATGAAGGAAAATAAGGCCTCCATTGAAAGTTACTCAAGAAATGAAAATAGAATGGCTGGCAAAGACCTGGAATGATTCTATTGAAGAAGGTAAAAATAAGATGCCAGGGCTAAAACAAAAAAACTGGAATGTATTAACAAAAGGCAAAACAAAGAGAAAGAAATGGTAGAAGAGATTTTCAAACATGAAGTAAGTGAAAACAAATCAGAATGAGGAATAGAAGACTAGTTCAACCATGCTAGAAGAAAATTATTAAAATTATGTAATCAAAATCGTAAAGGCAGACCAATATGAAGATGACAACCAACACGTAGACATGAGGACAAAAGGTACAGAAGAATGAAACAACAAAACAGCGGTGAGATCGTTCATTTTTTTTATTGTGATAAAACTTACAATTCTAAATATGCACCGGGATTTAAAAAAAATCTTTAATTCTGGCATTCTTGAAATAGTTTGTAGCTACTTTTCATATTCAGCGTTAAAAATGTCTGCATCTATAAATAAATACAAATTGATAAACATAGGTGCATCCAAGTTTCTGCCTTAAAAACACTGCCGGCTAGTGGAACATGCCTGTACACACACAAAAGCACATATATTCAGTTACACAATTAGTGAAGCCAAATCTACCTACCCACGATGTCGGTACCACGGTGCTGCCACCTGGAAAATTTTGAGAGTGTGAGTGAAGGTTTACATGAGAAGAAACGAGAGAAAAGTAGTTTGTTTGCATGACCTCACACACATGAAGACAGATACCAATGGGGTTGCGCATTGGAGTTAACAATAACAATCAAATAATAACTATTTAATTTGACGTTTTTCTAAAATATGCTATGAGACAATGCAGTAGATGAGAAAATTTCCAATAAGAATAGTTGTGTAACTTTCCATCAAAAGAATTCGGGAAAAGCATAATAGACAATGTTAGAAAAATTATTCGTTTTTGTATAACTTTGTATTGCATGGTAAAAAATGAAAGAAATTTTGAAACTCGCCAGTACTTCGCCCAATAGATAAATTCTGAACTTCTGAACGGGTATGAAGGGCAAGCTCCGGAAAACAAGGAAGGTCTACAAAAATAACAAGAGAGAATGAAAATGTGTACAGGATTTGACAGGTGCGAACATTTAGCATTGTTGAAGCATTTAGGAGAGAAGGTTGAATAAACCAACTTTGCAAAATCATAGCTGATATGTGTTTAGAGAGTTTCAAAAATATCCGACTTAAAATGAATTTTTGGTGATCATTTTTGTCTGTTATATTCTTTTCGAGTACAATCTTGAAACCATACAACAAGTCTGATCGCGCAATCCTCAAATACGAATATAATTGTGTAATAATATTAATTTGAACTTAAACACTTCTCAAAATAAGCAGCACTATTCAAGTGCATTAAAGATCATTTAACTTCATACAACTGATGAAACAAATTTGCATAACCTTCCATCCCAAAATGTCAGTTACCTTTATAATGTATTTCTTGCCTGAAAAACTATCTCTCTAGCTTCCGAAAGAAATACATGTCAAAATTCATTGGAGCTTTATCTGTTTGCTTTCTCATTAGGGTTGTACGGATTATTGAGCATGGCGTCACTTTGAATGCGTTTACCCTAAGTTGAAACAAGTAAGGTTGCTAGATATATTTTCAGTATATGCCACTCTTGAACAATTCTAACATGACGCATAAAAAACTAAATAATTTTTCGCCCGAAACATTGCTAGTTTTTAAAACGAAGTTTGCTCGACAACAATGACAAAAAGAGTTTAGTAGGCGCTATATAAACTCTGCGCACTGTAGTTCACATTCTTGCTCATTTTTTCATCACTGATATTCAACTGAAAGCTTTCCTCATGCATGCATAATCAAGTTCTCCCAACGTGCTAATCGAAGACAAAGACAGTAATTGTGTGGAAAATTTGATCAATTTGTCAATCACTGCCCATTTTCACCCACAACCTCCGTGATTATATTTCAGTCAAATACCTACGAGAAAGAAAAGTCCCCCAAAACCAATGAGGAAGTTATCCCCTTTGTCCGAATCCGGAAAACTATTTACTCTGCCGTAGTTCACGCAAACTCATTCTTTTCTTATCTCATCTTTTCGGGCAAGAAGGTCCAAGTCAACGACGATGTTCCAACTTCCGGGAAGTGAAATCATGAAGTCCCAAGTTCGACAGAAGCGACATACTTTCTCTCTGACTCTTCTGTCTGGGCAAAAACCAGCACAATTCGAACAAAGGAAACCTTGGCGTTCATTTTTCGCTCCCCTTCAATTTCCACATTTTTGTGTCGACGTACGTGTGGCGGCAAAGAAGGCAATACCTACGTACGCTGGGAATAAGACACTTTTCCTTAAATAAAGTTTCGCGAGAGCAATTTCAGTTTTTGTTCCAGCATTGTTTGAAAGAGTCGCGAGCGAGTCATGTTTTTCGACGGGAAAACAAGTTCAAACCGTGGGGAGGAGTAGAGCTCGCCAGTTTTTTAGCGTGAAATCTCCATCAGGGGAAACCGAGGAAACTGTAGGAGTTGCTTTTTACAAGTCGATTCTTCGAACTGTCTTTGTAACCTACATTTAGCGGCAATTTGTATGATGCACTTTTTCTTACATCTTCTCTCGCCCCTACAGAAAACGACTTCCTGGATTATGAAAACGGGGTAGACAAATGCAGAATGTTTCGTTTTGCAAGAGCTGTTCTGCCCGCAAGAGAAACGCAGTGCGGTTGGCTTTCCGTTCCGAGTTGTGAATGCAGCCAGCGAGTGAATAGAAGGAAAAATAGTTGCATTCAGGTTGAACAACAAAAGACTCATTTTCGCATCGTTAATGAAAATTTTCGAGAGGTGGATGAGTTTTACTGACAAACGGGGACAAAAAGTGGCATCCAAAGGTAGCAGATTGTATGCAGATAGGTGAGGTTCTCCGGATACAATGATGGATGTAATGAGTTACACACTTATTGGAATCTACCAAAAATTTAAATGCGAGATAAATACGTTCAATGACATTGAAAAAACTTTATCTGTTTATTATTTTAATAAAATTTAAAACTACAAAAGAGAACTTGAGCGTCAAAATTGGATACACATCAAATTATTTACAGGATTTATTATCATCAACAACATAAAATTTGCAAGAATCGATTCAAAATTTAGACAATTCACCTTGTTTTCTCGATATGATGTTTTTTTATCCTTATAAATGTTTCTTAATAAAGCGGCGTTTTACTCAAACTGGATACAATCGAATAATGACTTTTCATTCCAATAGTATAGCTTATCAAAAACCTGGAGTAATCCGTAGTTTTAGATTTATGTATTTCAAGCCTTTTGCCCTCTGTTTACTGAGCTGTTGCTAGTGCACGAAGAAGTTTCAGTTCTAAGATCCATCATCTAATATGTAACAGTTATCTCATGGCTATTTACTGATTGAAGAGAATAACTTAACCCAGAAAGACAACATCAGTTAAGTTAACCGGAGGAAGTGGATGCAAGATTTTAGATAGTTCAATTTGGAATTGATTTTTGACTTTCAATAAAATTTTGTGTTCAATGGTAAACAAATTTTGGAGTATTGTGCTTAAAGTAAAGAGCAAATTTTAATATTTGGACTTCTCAGAGAGGTGAACGAACGATCTGTAAAATTTGACTAGGTGATCCACTATACTTATTTATTTATTTACATCACCGTCTTCGAATTGACGCACAGACTGAATTATTTAACTTACAAACTATATATTACTACTAATCCTATTTTTAAAAACGTTTTTTGACCAATTTAAATCGAATTCATCACAGACAACATTAAACGAGCGAAGACATGAATCCAGAGGGTTACTATAGCCGTAGTTTGTTCTATGATATGGAACTGCAAATAGCGGAGCATTCCGGAACCTTCGAGCAGGAATGTTGAACGGAATCTGTGTGAGCAGTTCAGAGCAGTCTATAGTTCCCGTAATTTCATCGAAGATGAATATCCGCTGCATCGTTACTCGTCTATCTGACAGTGGCTCCAATCCTATGAGCCTGCATCGGTCTAAATAGGGAGGAAGATTGATGGGGTCGTTCCAAGGCAGTTGTCTCAGCGCAAAACGTAAAAACTTTTTCTGCACCCGTTCAATCGTCAGAACATGTACTACGTGGTATGGAGATCAAACCGGGGCAGCGTACTCAAGGATGCTACGAACCAACGCGCAATAGAGTGTTTTCAAGGCGTAGATATCGGTGAAGTCAGACGCGTGACGACGAATGAATTCCAACACAGAAAAAGCCTTGGCAGTCATAGTACTGATGTCCTCGTTGAATCTGAGCTTGGAATCGAAGGTAACTCCAAAGTCGCGAATGGATGACACACGTTCCAGTGTTGTTGTTTCGACATCGCCCGAAGGAAATGATTTTACATTTGTTGTTGTTTACTCGCATTCCGTTGTTGCCACACCAGGTCAACATTACATCAATATCTTCTTGTAGGGCTGCGCAGTCAGCAAGAGAAGCTATGACACGATAAAATTTTAGGTCGTCAGCGAACGACAGCTTGAACGAACAAAGCAGCGAGTACAGGTCATTGATGAAAATGTTGAATAATAGTGGCCCCAGAACGCTTCCTTGTGGTACACCAGAAGTTATGCTGAAGGTGTGGGATCTGGTTGAGTTGATCACGACGTATGCAGTACGATCACTTAAGTACGAAAAAATCCACTCCGTGATCGAATCTGGAAAACCTATGTGTCTCAGTTTTCGACGACTAGAATATGAGGAACAGTGTTGAAGGCTTTCGCGAAATCAACGTACACCGCGTCAACTTGTCGCCTCGCTTCGACTTCGCGTGACAGTGAGGTGACGTAACACATAAGATTCGTTGTTGTAGAACGACGTTTCATAAAACCATGCTGGCCATCAAAGATCATGTTGTATAAAACATTGTGCACCAGTCTTTCAAACACTTTGCTGAGACAGCACAGTATAGATACGCCACGATAGTTCGATACTTGATTACTGCTGCCAGACTTGTGAATAGGCACGATGAAAGCTGTTTTCCAAGCTGCCGGAAACGTCCTTTCGTAAAGCGATCGGTTGAACAAACAGGCAATTGGACTCGCTAGTTCTTTGGAACACTTTTTCAGCATTAGGGGTGGAATACCGTCCGTTCCACATCCTTTATTGATGTCAAGGTTGTCAATAGCTTCTACAACTTCGTTTGGGGAAAACTGGATGACTGGTAGGTTGATGTTGTGTGAAGGAATGTGAGCAAAACAGTGACGCCTTGGTACAGGTGCAACTCTGCTAAACACGCTCTCGAAAAACGAAGCAAATTGATTCGCGGCATCCAAGTGTGTTTGAGCTTGGACATCCTTGAAATTATCGTTGCGTGGGATGCGAGAAGATGCTTGCCGCATTTTCACGAAATTCCAAAAACTTGACGGGTTCTTTACGTTCACCTGGATTCTGGTTAAGTAGCTATCATTGGTGGAAAATAGGACTGTTTTGTACTGCTGCTCAACATTTCGAAGGTGATAATTGTCATTCTCAGACTTCGAAAGGAAAAAACGATGGCGTGCTTTTCTAAGGACGTTCCGAAGATGTCGTAATTCAGAGGTCCACCAAGGTTTATTGGAATGTGACTGTAACGTTCGTCTTTTTCGAGTAACGCAGTTGTTAAGCGCCGCGTAAACCTTCTCGTAGAACATTGATATTGTTTCATCCAGTGGTCCAGTTAACAAACCGTCCCAGTCGATAGCATTCAACACCATTTTCAGCTGGTCAAAATCGCACGAGTGGAAATCATAATAGAGATTGTCATCTGGCTCATTCGTTGAAACTAAATAGTCTTTGCTCTCATCAAACAGCAAAACAAATGGCACGTGATGATTATCAACGGGTAAAAGTGGTGCAGGAGGTTCGATGATATCAAGTCGCTCTGGAAGACTAACGAATACAAGGTCGCGAAGTCTGCCGTTTGCATTAATGTATCGATTAGCTTGCTGCAAACCGGTAGTAAACATCGTTTCAATGAGTACCCGTTCATGCTCGGAAGAAACATTCAGGGGAATGAACCGTTCACGTCCTCATTCAGTTGCCAATGCAAGTTTGGCAAGTTAAAGTCACCCAGAGACATAATAATATCTGCTGATGATGCTTAATTTGTTACCGTAGGACTACGTCTTTGTTTTTAATACAGGGATACACGTTGGGAGTACAAAAATTTGGAGCGTCACGAAATATGCTTAGGTTTTGAACGTTAATATCTAAGTCCTTCCTCAATTGATTTCCAAAATTTTTGCCTCAATCGATTGGAACATTCTCTACGCTTCGATTCCAATATTTAAATCTATTGCTTTTTAACATTCTACTATTAAAATTAACGCAAATAAAAGGTGATGTCTTATACTGCCGATTTTTAGAGTAAATTTACCAAATGCACAGTTTTTTCCTAGCGCAGACTTCATATTTAAGTAACGAACGTCTCCTAACCAGCCACGAAGGTTATAAAACAGGTGCACCTTCACATTTTACTTTAGTATTTCAGCAGTCGTAGAGCAGTGCAGTGGCTACACGAACGCAGCTGGCAGCAGCAAGCACCTTAAAGGGGGCACTGGTGAGCATTCGTTGCTCAGAGAAGCGTTGGTGCAGTTTGGAGTTGGTGCCGATGTTCCCTTAAACCTCGCTGCGAAAACATGGTTGCTGAAGCCTACGAGTGGGCTGGAAAATGCAGCTCGTGATAATCATTCCACGTCACCTGCAAATGGCCACCCGCAATGACGAGGAGCTGAACCAAGAAAGAAAGCCCAAGTTCAAACGTCTACCATATATCTCCCCCGTCATCACTAAATCCATCCTTTTCAGGACGCCCAAATCAATTTACCATATAAAGAGTTTATTTGGTTGAATTTTTCTCTTGTGCTGTTTGAAATTAAAATCACCGCGTCCCGGCAGAACATGGTGTCCCAGAGTAAATGACAACGTTGAACCAACCAACGAACGAAATTCTAAAACGGATAATTCATGCCGAATTGCAACACATCAGATCGATCATGTGGTTGAGTTAGTTGCATTTCCTATTTGTGGATACTGGATTAGCTGTTGGTGGGGGCAAGCAAGGCATATTCCATCAAATCACCCGTCTAGCGTGCACTAATTCAAACCAATTATTGTTGGGCAATTACTGAATGTCGTCCTCTTTGATGCAATTTGTATCACATTGTCTTCGTTAGTACCGCCTTCTTTCGTGCAATAGCATCCGAAGCCATCACATAAGAGGTCTTAGCAGAAAATTTTGATTCAGTCTTACGACAGTCGTAGAGCTGTGCAGAGGTGGTTGGAACGTAGCAAGCATCTTGGAGGGTGCACTGGCGAGCAGTTGCTCAGAGATGCGTTGCTGCAGTTTGCTCTTGCGTCAAACTCGTTGCGAGAAACATAGCTGCGGAAGCCTACGAGATGGCGGGAAATCCATGCCGCCCGTGACAACAACGAGACAAGGATCGTCTCACGTCAACTGCAAATGGCAACCCGCAACGACAAGGAGCTGAAACAAGAAGACCAAGGAGAAAGCCCAAGTTGAACCACGTTTCTCCATCGTCAACTAATCCGTCCTTTTCAGTACGACCAAATCAGCTTGCTAAAGAGTTAAAGAGTTTGTTTGGTTGAATTTGCGCTGTTGTAAATTTTCATTACCGCGCCCTGGCTGAACATGGCTTGGCTTTGAACGCCATGTCCCGTAGTAAATGACAAAGAGCTTTGAACAACCAACGAACGAAATTCTATAACTGATAATTCAAGCCGATCTGCAGCACGGCTAACCAACCATGTGCACACATTTCAGTATAGAGGGGAGGTTCAGTTCGTAGTGGTTCCTAGTTGTGCATGGCGGATTAGTTGCTGATGGTATATAATAAATATTTAATAACGTGATTCAGTATTGAACATAACAAATAACTTGTTTGAAGTTTGCTCTTTTTGCAATCGCCCCTTGTATGCTGTCACCGTCATCATTCTCTTATAACTAGTTTTTTAATGCTACTATTGTTCTCTTCAAATTTCACTCAGTGCTCCAAATTGTTTCTTACGTTCTAGTGCCTTGAGTAGAGTCCCTACCATTTGATAGAAATCAAATAATTTTGAGAAAGTCTAAGTGAAATGTTGCAAATGAGCGTCCACCCAAGAACCGCTATCGAGAGAGCTCGCTGTTATTGGGCAAAAAGGAAAGCAGCCGAAGGTAATGCGTCGCCTACTGGTTGGAACGCTGAATAAGGTCCTGCAACTCGAGGTAGGAAATCTTTAATTATTTTCGTCAAGCATATAGCAGGCTTATCAAAATATCAGAAAGAATAAACTCATTAATCTCTAATAATTATAAATGCTTTATGGGACTCCTGCACGGAAATTATTGTCGAAAATTGATGATTACTGTGAATAATGATAAATAAAAGCTATTTATTCTTGTAGGAAAACTGAAAATAAAACTTGAAAATAGAAACATGGAAAACTTGAAAATAGAAACAAATATTGCTTATTTTTCTCTTGAACCTCAGACGAACAGACACAATACTCGGAAATCGTGCATCGAACATGAAAAGTAGCCAAATTTAATTTGATATCAGTTAGTATTATGGCTGTTGCGCGCATGCTGATTTAAAATTTGTTTTACATGAGCACATTACCGCCATTGTTGCCATCACAGTGTGTTTCACTTATGTCGATAGTGTTTTATCAACGATGTTTAGCAGTGAGAGTTGTTCAATGAGTTATGTCTATGTTTGAACCATTCCTACACTACTACTATTCTGAAATCGCTGTATCTCTTTGACTTTAAACAATTCTAAAAAATACAAAAGTATATAACATACATATTAACATATTATTTATTAATGATCTCTTTAATAGATTAAATAGTCTAATCTATATTTTACTATCCCATCTAAAATTTTAACAACTGGGAAAGAAAGTTGACATGTCTTTGGGATTGCCGGGTCTGAGTTTCGGGATGATCGATTGCGAAACATATCTTTCGTGTGCCAAAGCTGACATGTCTTTGACATTGGCACATTTGGCAGTGTTATATACACATAGGCATAGTAGAAACCGTATGCAGTTGGAGCTGATTGAAACCATCCTCTTGATAAAAAGGTTATAAATGACTTATAATATAGAAATATAGAATATCTTGATATCATATGTCATTTATATTATTTCCAATGAAAGCAATGTGTATGAATTTGGGCTTCAAATGGTGAGTTGACAACTTCTAAGGAGGGTGCGACCGACCTCTGGTCCTCACAAGTTCCTACCTCACGCCTCCACGAGTCATATGATCACAAAAGACTGCCAGCTGAAACATGGAGACGCTGGTTGGCGTAGCCTGGGCAATGTTGTCAATCCGACAATAGCGAAGTGAGGGGGTGCGACCGGTAAATCATATCATAATTTTCCATTCTCATATCTTTCAGGTCTTCCAGGTCGTCAGGTATTATAAAATAATTTAAAATTTAAAATACTTTTTTTTTCATGGCGGTCATACATTGTCTAAATTTTCTGATTCATAATGGATGCGCAAGTTTGTCTACAATTGCAACAAAACAGCAGTCGGCACACATGTAATTCTCAGTTCTTATTATAATATCCCTTCACTATATATATTATCTTATAGAACATTGTTTATTCATAACAAATATTATTTATCTTTATCATCATTTTTATCATTTTTATCATTACTTTTGTTTTCGTGATTTATATTCTAACATATTTTTTTTTTAGTTATTTCACTTTATAGGTTATATAAACTTTGAATTATTATTTCGGTATAGAAATGTGGTTGGCTGGAGGCACATTTTCAGCGAGACCGGAGAACCATCTTTTGGCATGGGAGTCAAAACAGTAACTTTGTACGGTCGGATTTTCGTTCAAATCAGAATCATGATGAGGACCAACGGAGCGTCATCAAGATAAGTAGACGTCCATTAAATGTCTTACATTATATTAAAATTTTCTTGCCCATTGCACCATGTAAATTTTTCCATCGTTGCCATAGAGACGCATGTTTTTGTCTGTCTCGCTCTGCGTAGTGTTTCAAAATATAACCTTTTTTGCAAAAACTTTGATGACCCGGCAGAATGGCTTTCCGCTGAACCATCTTGCTGTATTAAAAATTGAGTCATTGTTTCCGTTTCCTCTTTCTCACGGATTTGTTTCCTTGTTGCCTACACTGCATTGGTGACGACGAGTTTCTCTTAGCCGGGAGACTCCGTATGTGAGAGACACACCTGGCAGGAGTCTCATGTTTCCAGGTGGTTCTGCAAGCATAAACAAATGTTGTCTATGTACCGTGCTGTACCCGGGACGTGCTTATTTAGGGTTGGAACCCAACCCAAACACCCAACACACAAAAACGCCACGGCCCATACACGGTACGGTGTGAAGAAAACCCGGCACAAATTGTCAACACCAATGGAAAATCCCTTTATGTTGCACACAGGAAAAGTTGGATTTTGAATATTGGGTCCAGTAAAAAAAATCTTTTAGGAAAACTACCTATATTAGGTCAATACTCACCAACAGGTGGCGATCAGCATTTGTTTATATGGAGCTAGAAGTGAACTATTTTGTCTGTTAATATTCCTTTTGATTTCTATTGTTGGCTCTACCGTTGCTCCTCTTATTATGTTATACTTTTATGTTGTTATATTGATTAAAATAATTATAAATATGTCAATAAATAACATAAAAGTATCAATCAAACTATTGCTTTAGAATTATGAACCACCCATTTCCATTTTCATTGAACTAATTAGCTCAAAGTGCTCATTAAAATTATGGCTGCTTACCAAAACCATGTGACGAGAGGAAAGAGCAACATGAGAAGAATTAAAGTCTCAGTTCAGCAATAATATTTATTTATTTTATTTTCAGCATTGCATAGTGATTACTTTATAAACTCACAAATTTAATTTATATTGGAAGTAACACAGCATTTGAACATTTGGAATACCACGATATCATCATGGAATGATCGACGTCTAAGTATAAATTTAATCGACTAAACAATTCTTAGTAATTGCAGTTTTACTTTATATAACAAATGAGATCCTACAATTATACGCTATATATTGTTCAAAATTAAGGTTTCTGTTAAGTTTTATTTCAGGTAACTGTGGTAATACAAATACGTAGAGTTTCTATTATATTGAATCCAGCTCGTTTTATAGATTTTCCTTCACGTTTGATGCCACGTAGTGGGCCTGGTTGTTTTGACGCTTGTTGTATGTCATTGATGTGCTGCAAGCATCAATATTAAAAGAAAAAAACGTCATCTAGCCCAGTTGTTTCCAGGATGCTTTCTCGTACTGGCTGCGTTTGTATTGGATTAGATTAGAATAGATCAGTGACCAACCAGTGGATGTCCAGTTGAACCAGTGGAACCACTACATATGGTGGTGCAAGGAGACGGAACAAAACATCGACATTTTGAATGAACTATTCTTTATTCTTTGAATGACCTATCATTTCAGGTCATCCATGGAGTTCCAAGTTTTTAAAGTATAAGAAACTTCTACAATTGCAGCAGGACAACAATCTGCAGATATGTGTAATAGTTGTTATCAGTTAAAATTCCAGCTTCCCTTCATTATGTTTTATATACTTTTCTTTATGACATTGCAAATTTTATTTTTATTATTATTATTATAAATACCATAATTATCATTTCTATTATTTTTACCTCGGAGCGTATGGTACGGTATGTCAACGCATCCTTCCTCCCCAGTGGATTCACAAAATGCGTTGTGGTTCAATTCTATTCATTTGAATCCAATTCATTGTAAAGAATCATCTTTTGCGGTTAATGCAACACAGTAGGCCTGGCCGCTTTGACGCTTGAATCATGTCTTTGATATGCTTCAAGCATCAATGTTGACAAAAAAAAATTGGGCGTTATCTAACCCAATTATTTCCAGGATGCTTTCCCGTACTGGCTGCGTTTGTATTAGATTAGATTAGATTAGATTATGATCACATCACTTATCAAGGTGAATCCCGATCCATCGAGCCCTACCCTAGTAACATAGAAAACCCTCCTGTGACCTTTGTGGGGATGCAGAGGTAAACACGGTCCCTTAACAGCAAAGGTCACACTAACTTTCCTTCCCTATTTCCAACTGATTGCAAGGACGTGGCCGGCGCCGTTATTGATTATTAAAGAAATTGAGTCACTGAAACGTGTACAGTGAGAACCCAAGTAGCACACCACGATCATAATTAGTTGCAACAACTTGATTATGACTTACAAAGGCACATTTATGTTTTCTCAACTCAATGGCAACATGTGTGCTACTAGGGAATGGTCGGTTACTCCCAGCCCCATTCAATTGATTCATTGTGCAATTTCATTGATTCTGATCAATCACGGAGTAGCAACCATCGATACGTGCAGTCAGTCAAGCTAAGCTAAGCTATATAAACTTTGAATTATTATGTCTTATATACACAATTATGATTATGATTGAGAAGTATATAATTAAAAGAATTGCAACGGAATCTATGGTAGGCTTTTGCACTTACTACTTAATGTATTTTTCATTTCCGGTTTGCGAAAAGAGCTTTTTCGAAATCTGAGCTCATCTGATTCGTGCAGCGCTGTTTGTCAATCGGCTTGTATCTGATGTTATAATTCAATTTTTGTCATTACTGTATCATAACTCACAATATTATTATATTTGATGATATTGTTTTATTGATTTTATTTCATAGATGATTTAACCATTGCTTATTGTTTTTTATGTCCATTTGTCTTTAACTCCCTGTCAATTAAATCGTCCCTGCTTTCCCAACCCAGGAGCAATAATTATTAAACCAGCTAAAATAAAAGCGGATTGCTGTTACAAAATCAACATCAAGCTGCAAATAGTGATCATGACAACAGTAAATTAAAATGTATAAATGTGAGTTCTGTAAAATTTAACAAACATTTTCAGGATACCACAAATCAAGATTTTGGTGAAATGCTGCTATCGGTGAAAACGAACGAAAACGCGCTCAAGCGCGAACCACGGAACTCTACACATTAACACTTTACTAAATTTCTTGCATTTTAGGATCAACCGAATGGAGATCGTATATAATAGATACGAATAATTGTAGTATTTTTCATTTACATAAATATAGACACTATCATATAAATATTTCATGGGAAAGGGAGGGACCATCAGGGCACCCGATTGAAGCACTCTGGATGGGGAGAGTGGAAATGCCAACTCCCCATTGTTAACAGTTTGTGAATAGAGGGCGGGCTCTTCTCCCCACCCATTGGGGCATCCTCATGTTAGATAGCTTGCTCTTTTGACCAATTGTTCAGTCTTGTTGTTGGAAGGAGATTCTTTATATCCCTGTGGATACGTATAAGTGATGTTGCCTATCGATCCACCCAACCCCTTTTTGGCCCTTCATACGATGGCATGACTAGGATAATCAGTGGTTATTAAAGCTTGATCAAGTCTAACAGAGAGGAGAGCCCATTGCTGTCGGACGTAGTTTCCGTGCTACAATGGATGGTAGTACATGTCATACGTACATGAAAGCAATGTGTATGAATGTATATATCAAAACAGCCTATATCTAATAATTAAAGTTGTGTTAAATGTTTAGTGTATGGAAATAAGATTTGGAACGAAACTTTTGAACAATCAAGCGATCTACATTGCACATTGCTTCGTAGTCCTACGTCACCTTTGCGTACAACCCCATTGGGCTGTACTTTGTAGTTTTTTTTAATAAAATGAAGTTATCCACTAGCCCAAATGCACTTTACTTTATTCAAACAAGCCGCAAACTAAAATCCCAGATGATGTAGTGGGCTCGTCACATTCCACATTTCTTCAATTTTGCGTGTACATCACGCATAGACCTTCAAACAATACCCAGTGTAATGATGTCACACCGTAGCGTAAAAATTTTCAATACTACCACGGAGTAAACATGAGGCCAGGATACAAAAGTAAATCAAGAATCAACAATGCAAACATTCCCGTTCTTCATATTCGTTATGCATTAAGGTATGAAGCTAAGACTTCATAATACACGTGCTCTACTTTCTATCCGTCCTCGCACACTTTGTCTTCGGTTTTTATCCACGTGAATACAACTCATCAAATGGCATACATATGGAGCGGGTGTGAAGACGAGTGTGGTTGTTGGCATACTCAAAGTGACGACAATGTTCACGAAATGAACAGTATTTCCCGAGCAAACAATGCATCCTTGTTAGCATGGTGTTTATTATTTCCACTGGTTCCCTTGTGTTTCTCAGAATGAAACCAGTGGGTTTTTTTGAGGATATCATACGTACCGTAAACAAGGTGTAATTGCTTTCCAGAAGCAGAATTTTGTTTCCTCATCCGCGAAGTTTACGATTGAAAAATTACACTCAGTACTTCTTATTCTAGCATGAGTTTTAGAGCAAAATTGACTGGCCGTAGATTGTCAATGAGAGATTCAAATAGTTAAAAAGGCGAATTTAGTTTTGTGCCAATCTAAACTCGCATGGAAGATACGAAATAAAAAAAATAGAGGCGGGTTATGTCAGGGACATAACCGGAGGTTGACGTATGCATACCATAACACATATGGTTGGTGAATGGTTCTAATTAATTATTATTGAAATGTTTTGATTTGAGTGTGTGAGTATATATGTGGTTGTCGATTCTTAACACTCAATTCTTTTCTGTTCATAATTGATGATGCATAGATCGATTCATCACCAGATGACAGGCTAATCGTATGAAAAATCACTGAAATCAGTCCACTTTTTAATGCATACGTTATAAGAGTCTACACACTTAAAAATTATGAATTTTACACGAGACCTAATCCATGTTTGTAAATAGTCCGGGAACGTAAAGTCAGGGAATGTAAGAGTCGGGGAACGTAAAGAAAGATTTCGTGTAAAATTATGTCTCCTGAAACTGAAACATACGCAATTCGACAAAAGATGTGTTCGGTTGAATTTATTTTCTCATCTCTTTCAACACATTCTTATGCGCTAAAGGACGCTTGCATGTGTCGGTCTCAGGGATAGAAATTTACACGAGATTTTGGTAGTGTGTATCGTAAAGTTGTTACCTAGTAAAAATCAGCAAAATTTAATTCAATACAGACGATTAATTAGGCTGGGTCGATGATACCACCCACTGTACTACAAGAGAACCGACTGTACACAGATCGGAAGCGAAATGAGACCAAAATCGGATAAAGGAACCTAAAACGCTATTAAACTACACTCGAAAAGGCAAAACAATGGGAACGCATGGTTGTTTTAGTCCTGTTTTCAGCACAAAGCTCTGCTTCCCTTACTATGCATTGTCTGCCTCCGTACTAAATTATCCCATCAATATAGGCAGTGTGTTGTGTGATCCATACCCAAGAAAAACTAACTGGTTCCCCTGACTATTATCACCCGGGACGGAGAATTAAACCGTTTCCCGCCCCGATAGGGGTCATTGTCTATTTCTCTGTTTCCCATCCCACGGGGTGTCAATCCCCTTGCCTACGGAATGCTTATTTATGAATGGAAAATCGTATAATAAATCTCATTAAAATTACCGCACGCATTGTTTGAATTTATTGCCGAACGTGCCTTGATAAAAATGAACGCTTTTCGGAACCCGATGATTGTGCGCCACCAAAGCGACAGTCACAACGTTCTGCTCTCTGTTGCTTTTAACAATCGACAATGGCAGATGACGATTACAATGATGACAACGGATGGTTCACTTGATCCGGAAATGGTGTGAAGAGTCCACCAATGAAACCTGAATTTGCCTCCCCCTTGCCACAACGTAGAGCATTTTGAAATAATTCGCCTTTTCGATCGACTGTGGAATGACATTGATACAGCGTTCGATTTCATTATAGTTGGAAGGCTTCCAAGCTAAATTGGATGAGTATGGCCACACGAATGGAAGAGCTCAAAGCAAGATGAAATTTTCATCGGAATTGATTTCCTGTTTGCAACTCTGACAAGGTTCGAATGCTAGCTATCATTCGGTTTCCGGTAGTCCACAGCATGTGGTATTATTTAATTATGTTTCATGAATTCATTGAGAAAAATATTTGTCTATGATTCTATGAGATGCGTTTCCTATCATTTTCCAATGATTGAATATAGAAGCAAACGAATGAAATTAACTGAACCAATTGGCTTAAATTTTTGTGTATTCTGCGTTTCATTCAAAAACAAGGTTGAATCGTTGACTAGAGCATTTTTGTGTGCGTCCGTTGAACTTTGGTGATTTTTTTACAATAAATATTTAGCAAAATAAGCAAGAGCAAACATTCTCACACAACTGTTTTTAAAAGAAACAAAGTAGCAAAGCGAGACTCACAATCTTTTTCGTTTATATAGTATGGTGCTTCTATAAAACTTTATAAATCATTCTCTCTACAGATCAAAAGATTATGATACTGGCCAGGGTGTGTGACTCATTCAAGCGGTAAAAGGATTCGCTTTCGTGCCTAATCACTAAAAACAATCCTCACCCTCTCTCTTTGCCTCTTTGTATGCTGAGCTCATGCACTTCTCACAGCATAAGAACTTCTGCAATGAATTTTTCTGCATACTTCTGCACTATTTTACGCTTATTTTGTAAACCTAGTTTCCGTACATAAAACACATACCTCTTAGCTTGTTAAAAACATTGCTTGTCAAAAATATTGCTTGTCATCTCGAAAAACATCATTATTACATCGTAGTCATACAATGTACGAAATAAATTTCGTGCGGCCCTGTCAATCACTACTCCTCTTTTATCAGATGCGCACATATTGGTGTTGCTGCTGATGAGGCTTGAAATCATTTGTTTAGACCATCCCCACCAGTAGTTTCGTATCTGGGTAATATTTTGATGACTGAGAGCGTTCTCATTTTGATTTACCCACCCTTTTTCACATCAGTCATTCATAAAATGGTAACACAATAAGGTTTCGTTTCGCTAAATATTTCGTGAAGTGTATAGTTTGAAGACTCTTCCGTAGAGGTTTCTGGCTTATCCCAAAAATTGGATCTTGGGAAACATCCAGCCAAGCCCTGCCAAGCATTTTGGTGTCTTGTTGCGTCAAATTCATTCCACGGGGTTTTTATACACTCATTTTTTTCACAACATATCACAATAAACGTGAAATTAGCAAATAACACTTTAAAAACGAATCGGAAACACTTAAATTCAAATGAAAGACGTCCAGATGAAGATATTGTTTTAACTTTTCAACTTCATTTGCTTATTTTTCTTCAAATAGCAACGCTCGGCTCGCATGGGTCGGGTTGTCAAATTTACGAACCGACTGCACACCGCGCGAGCAAATTGTCATTTTCCAACCCAGTGAACAACTACCGGTACGATGTCGAGTTGTTAAACAGGGTAACAATTTACCGATATTACCGTTTTGGTGTGGTTGGTCTTACCTTCACATAAAAGAAACACTACAAGGTACAGCCTCATAACGTAAGGCAAGGCGCCCACTGATGTGGCGGAGGTGTGACATTTGCTAGCATGCCAAAATATCTTGTCGACGTTCGCCTCACGCCACAAGACTTTGACTCGATATTTTGACATGTTATGTGATGCCACACTTCTGCCACATCAGGCGACTTTGCAATATAATTTTTTGTAATTAATATACTTTTTCCATCCTAACACCAAAATAAGGGTATTAACAAGGGTAAGTCGCATGTCTGCAAATTATCTTGACCCATTGCAATTTCGACTCACGAACGTATTTACATAATTACAGTGCAAATGAGAGTAATATTACTAGCGCCGATCTTCAGAACCGCATGGTATATGAGATTTTTTAAGTATGAGGAGAGAATCTGATAAATTTGGCCAAATGGACCACTTCCTGACATCCGATCAATGTGGAATTTGTTCTATTCAGTTCTTCAGCTTTTTCTGTAAACTTAAAGTGCATTTTGGATCAATAGAGTAGCACCAAGTTTAGTTTTTGGGTAATAAATCTAGTTTGCATCCAAATCGAGGGAAGAATTGGGCAAAATGGGACACTTACTGTGGTCAACCATATATGAGCACCATTCGATTTCCCGCATTTTTTCTCATAAGAAAAACTGTTTTTCAGGACTCCTACTCGTCGCCGGGATTTTGGTTCCATTTTTGCCAACTGTGCATACGTAGTGAGTTTTTTACAGTTGTGATTTTTAATTCCTTCAAAATTAAGCCGAATGAGTTGCGCGCAGGTGTAATTGAACTTTTTCGAAATGGAAAAACTGTTTCAGTTATTGCAAAGACCTTCAATATGTCCAAATCTACAGTGAGTGACCGAATAAAATGACACAAACAGCTTGGAACACAGCATTTCAGCAAGTATGAATCGATTTTTCGACAAAAAAGGCGATTTGTCTTTTCGAACGCATTTTCCCAAGCTTTTTAACGAAAGATGAAAGGCCTCCGAACTCACCGTATTTGTATGCGATGGACTATTCGGTATGGTCCTTCGTGGAGTCAAGAGCCTGCAATATACCACACAAATCACTAGAACATATAAACTCGTCTCTTTTAAAGGCTTGGGAACAAATATCTGTCAAAGAACTCGCGGCCATCGTGGATCTTTCCGAACCTTTTGAAGGCGTGCATATCAGCACAAGGCAGCCATTTTGAAATGAATAAATATTACTTCTAGACAAAATCGTCAAAAGGTCGAAAGTAATATTTGTAAACAATGACTTAAAACGTAAATTTCCTATAAATGCCAGGTTGCTAACATCTACATCCACTACCAACGGGAAAGTAATAACTACTTGTATCTATTTGGTGCTATTTGGTTAGTAGGAGCAAGCAGATCCCAGAAAAATACGCTAAAAGTCATTGTTTACAAATGTTTCTTTCGACCTTTTGACTATTTTGTCTAGACTTGTCATTTGCAAGCATATTGCTTTAACAAACAATACATAAGGAGTGTATCGAATATAAGCTATCCACATACATTTGCGTTGTACGCATGTATTTGTGATGGTTTTTTATGCTCTGAACACTGCATGCTGTGCGTTTGACTGTCAGCTTTTTTTGTTCACTTGTTTGTGCGGTTCAAATTCAAAATGTCGCGTATTGAAAAGGAAGTGAAAATTAAGGTTCTGGACACATGGCTAAGTGAGAAGGGTATTACTATGCGAAAATTGGCGAAGCGGTTTGGAATTCATCATGCGAGTGTTAAAACCATCATTAATAAGTTTGGGGAACACTATTCTTTGGATGAGCTACCAGGAAGAGGCAGAAAACCCGGTTCTTCCAACCCGAAACTGGAGCAGAAAGTGGTATCTCTAATCATGAAGAACAAATCAATGTAAATACGTGATTTGGCCAAAAAAGCAGGAACGAGTGTCAGAATGATCCAGCATATCAAGAGGCGAAACCACCTGAAGACCTACAAGAAGCAGAAAATCTCGAAACAAAGTGCAGAACAGAAGAAACGAGCAGCAACAAGGGCCCGGAAATTGTATTCGCGTCTTTTGCAGCGTCCGGATGCATGCGTTTTGATGGACGATGAGACCTATGTAAAGGAGGACTCAAAAACCCTTCCAGGTCCACAATACTTTCCTGCCGTCGTTGGGGAGGATGTGAGCTATGCGGACAGGTCGATTCAAGTGGAGAAATTCGGTCGAAAGGTACTGGTATGGCAAGCAATATGTTCCTGTGGTTTGAAGTCAACCATTTTTTACACTACCGGAACTATAAATGCGGAAATCTATCGATCTGAGTGTCTCCAGAATAGATTGTTGCCTTTATATAAGAAGCATAGTACACCTCCACTGTTTTGGCCGGATTTAGCGTCGGCTCACTATGCCAAAACCACTTCCAATTGGCTTGCGGAAAAGGGTATAAAATATCAATCCACCAAATTGCTCTCAGCTTCGACCCATCGAACGTTACTGGGCAATCGTGAAGAGGGTCTTCAAGAAGACTGGTGAGGCAGCTGGGAACATGCAGGAGTTCAAAAAACTTTGGGCTCATGCGTCCAAAAAATGCGAGCAACACTTGTCCGGAATTTGATGAAGAGCATTCGATCCAAAGTTCGAAAATTCGTGAAGGAATAACTTTAATTTCATCCGGTCTTCATTTTGTTTAAGTTTAACCTCGTACAATAAAGGATCCATTTTTTTGTATGAATAAAATATCGGGTTTCAACATAATTTGAAAGAAAGTTTGTGGATAGCTTATTTTCGATACACTCCTTAAATCCTTGGCTTACTTGCTTCACATAAGTTTATGTTGCATAAATTCAGAACTGATTGAGACACTTTGTTTTAAATTCATCAAAGTAATAATAATTAAGGGGGGATATACAGTTAGAATGACCAAAAATTTCAATATTTTTTTTTTGCATTAAAAGTTAGTAAATTACCCGTAGAATGCGCTCCTGAAACCATTTCTTTAATTCAAACTCCAAGTGTTTCGTTTCATCGTTTTCGAAGACGCCTTCTTCGCGCGCAGACCGATAATTTAAACTTTCAACGCGTTTTTCCCAAAACAGCATTTTCGGAGTTTATGCCGGTGAAAACTCGAAAACTAATTATTCGATTAAGATGAAACTTGTAGGATTTCTTTATTATAGTATTACCTTCTGTATGAATTAAAAATTGTTGTAATATTTCATTATTGAATATGGAAAAATGTGATAAAATGGTGGAAAAAGTGTGGATTTTTTCAAAAAAGTTACGCCAAAAGTGCAAATTTATATTTTTTTTCAATTCATCTACTAAATGTAAATGTAATTAATGTAATTTGTCTGGGCTAGCAGGTTTCAGATCAAAACTGCGGCCAGAAGAGCTGGCACAAGCAAAATTCAACGACTTTTTCAGCGCACTGTATCGGCCGCCATTTTGTTGAAAAAAATTTGCAAAAAATATGTTTGTACAGTGCATGGATACACATATAATTTAAAAAAAGTTTCGATTGATTTGAGTAAAACCTTCCCCTTGAAATATTTTTTTTCTCTTGTTAACTGTATATCCCCCCTTAAGACATTCACACACACTACCATATTCCTTTTCATCAAAATGAGTCAAAATTATCCATTTGACATATTTAAAAATCTGGATGAAATTTACTCAGTTTCGTCCACAGATTCGTTTACTCATCTGAGTAAAGATATGTTTACCAATTTCTGGGTAAGTTCCCTTTTGGCCAGGCTGAGTGATTTTTGACTCAAAAATGAGTAGCTACAGAATTGCGTGTGACCTATTGATATACACCATTCATTCTTATGAGTGCCCCCACAGCATTCTTACTGTTGGTTTAAATCAGTCATCAAACTCAATGTGTTAACATATTTTTGTATTCTACTCAAACAAACCAACCAATATTGTGAGTGACCCTAATAGCATCCTTATTGTTGGTTTAAATCGGTGCCAAAAATTTTGAAAATTTTAATGGATAAACCGGGAACATAATAAAATATCTTATTCGCTGCCGACGTCAGTTGAATTCAGTACATCGTTTAGCAAAACGGATCCCGCTGCAACCGATCCATTTTATCCAACATCCCAGTGATATCTCGTGGAAGTGCAGAGGTGTTCTCGGTTTCCGATTATTACGTCAATATATTCCTACCCTTTCCTTATTTGACCTTCATTCCGGAGCGGCCAACACCGGTTTTGCCTTAGTTTGGGATCACCTATTTTTAAACATTGAAGATGTATGCTAGTGCCAATCATCATCTGTTGGTTCTCTATGTAATTACAGTTGATATGGTAATAACGGAATTGCTACCTCGGGCGGTCAATCATGCTCAGTATGTGGTCCAAACTCAACAATGTTCTCCATTGAAATCGATCCGTAGAAATATTTCCGATCGATTGGTACACAAATTATGAAAATGAAATTGTTTGGAGAAACGACTGAGATATTAACTCTCAAAACCTGACAATTTTTTTACGGCCGCAATACGATTTTTTTTAATTGTGTTCCAGTATAGCAAAATTAGACGTAACCATAATTCAAAAAAATCACACGCATCGAGTAGAAAGCTGTGAATTCACCTTTATTAATTCTCCTCCTACTCACAAGTCACCGTGGCCTAGTGAGGATTCAGAAGCTGCGCTTAGTAATCAGACACGATCATTTCCGAAATCAGAAAAAAAAACGATTGTATTCGTAGTATGAAAAAAAAATATTTACAATGTGGCTTTGATCGCAAGCACTCTTATGCTGTTATAAGCTGTTAGGTTTATAGTGTAGTTTTCGGAAAACCAATGAACAAATCTTAACTACCTCAAGGGGGATTTCCCCCCTTGCCTATCCTGCATAGGGTAGTATGACAAAGGGTTATGTGCCTGATCGTATACTACCGTTCAAATGCCCTCCGCTCGTTTTCAAAACGTACATCTATTCAATTTCAAAGCCCGCCGTTCCCTTACGGATCTATCAATACACTTTCTCTTCATGTCTATTTGTTCTAGCAATAAAATTACTGTCCGCTCCTAGCGCTTCGCATGGAGATGATAAATTATCTGCTTCTGGAAAAAAAACTTCATCAAAGATCGTTACTTCCGCGCTGGGGAGAATACAAAAATAACAATCAAAAGCGTAGAAACTTGTCGAAACTGATGTATGCTCCTGTGCTTACTGGCTACATTGGCAGTGCCACGTAACTCTATGGAATGTTACCCCGTCTGAGCTTTTCATCTTGATTTTTGAACGAACCGATAGGATGCCGAGGTTTGCAGGTGTCCCAATGACAAAACCCGGCGGTTCGTCGCGGTCAATACCACTCGCCATAGTCTCCGAAGAGCTAGCCTACTCCGGCGGAGAGTTCTCAGACGACAGAACATCTTCCGAAACTTGTAACGTTACGTGTTATTCTGACTCCGATGTTGACCGGTTGTAAAGATTTTACTCAAAAAAAGCAACAGGCACGATCACAAAATAAATAAACCCGGACTAGCTATGTTTTTTCAAAGTTGATTTATTCAACCACCTCTGCTACGAAATGCCCGCACCTTGGACTTAACCCTACCCATCAAATCTTATGCAATACTTAGGCCATCTTTCTTACACACTTCATCCAGTCTTTCTTTAAAAACGTTCCGTTTTTGCAGACCTTTGCTATTTTTCGGAGCTTGCCCTTCATAATTGCCCAGAATTTTTCTGTTGGATGAAATTCTGGCAAGTTTTGCGGATTTGCCTACTTCAGCACAAAAACAACATCTTTGGCTTCGTACCACTCTATCACCGGTTTCGCGAAATGGCACGATACCAGATCAGGCGAAAACAGAGTTTCACCTTCGTGGGGCCAGAGGAAGGGCAGCAGGCGCTTCTGGAGGCATTTTTCTTTATATATTTGGCCGGTGATGGAGCCGGTCGTACGTAATGGCTTGCTGAATTTGCCGCATCTGCAGATCACCTGCCACACCAAGTACTTCTTGGCAAATTTGCCGACCTTCTTCCTCCGAAGCTTCTACGGGGCATCAAAGTGGAACCGACGAAAAACGCCAAAACGAGGATCCGCTTGGCGTTTGCTTTAATGTACATCTCGTCATCCATGTATAAATTTCCGCTAGATCTTTTTTGTTTTTTTTTCCTCTATTTTTGAGATTTTCAGCCCTGGGCTGGTTCATCTCCCGTCGTAGTCACTGAAATACCTTTTTGGGTATTTTCGTAACTTGTGAGATTCGAACTCGTGACTTTGGGGTGAGAGGTATGGATGTTAACCACTACGCCGGGGTCGCCCCCTCCACTAGAACTGTTCTGTGCCATTGGTAGTATATGAGCACGATCAAGCGCACACTCTTATACTAGTCAAGGGGGGGAGGGGGTAAATTTATCCTTCCTTGCCTACCCCGCACTGAGGTAGCCCTGTAAAAGATTGTGTGCTTGATTGGATACTACCTTTCAAATAGCTCTCGACTGTTTCTATTTCTGAAATTCTGAATTTCGACTGCTTCTCTTCAATTTTACAGCCTGCCGTACTCTAACGCAATTATCAACACTTTCTCTTTATATCTTTGGTTCTATCAGTAATTGCTGACCACTCCTAGGGTCTCATGACTATATCTTTGAATTGAAATTTAAATTGAGACCCATTGAGCCGTGTCCTGATAGCAATAGTGTAAAGGAAGAGGGTGTGCTTACTTTTACTGACTGGTAGCGGCATTATAAATAAAATCTTTCTGCAATCTGCTTTTCTAGAATGTTTGATCTCAAAAAGCTTCGATCTGGAAATCAGAAAGCGATAGCGCTATTTCAATTCCAATACTCCATTTAACCCATTTTCGCCGTTTTCCACAAAACATTTTTTTCCGATGATATTGTATCAAAATATAAGTCTTGTGGATGCATTAATGAAATTTAGCATTTTTAGAGGTTTTTTTTGACGCTTAGGAACACCGTGACAGCATGTTGCGTATACGCAACACTGGCGCATTGCTCGACAAATAGAATGCAACATACATTTTAAGCTCAAATGGTACACACTCAGCCACACCTTAATGGATGGTTAACTAGCTACAAATAATATTTGGCCTTTTGTGAACATATTCCCATTGTGAAACGACAAAAAATATAACCAGTAACTTCTAGTTTATGATTGAAATTGTTTCCATAAGACATGTACCAACTCATACAATGCAATTTGTGAGTTTTTTTTTCTATTGGTGTGTGTGAAGATAGCCAAAGGATATACCTTTCAAACAAACTAATTTGTTTTGATCGTATTCAACGTACATGGATACACAAATTTTTCAAAACCACTGTTGCGTATACGCAACAGCGGACGGAAATGGGTTAAAGAACGCAAGTTATCCGAAACTATTTATGCAGTATTAAATGGAACAAGCGTAGCTCCAATACATTCTCAATGTTGGTATCATCAAAGTTTTACTGGAACTTTCATATGAGAAAAAATGCCAAACTTATAAGGCACCCTGTCTGCTTGTTGTAATCTTCAATTTGAAGGATTTATCTTTAACTTCCAAAAATTTAACAGATAAAGTTATTGTTTACAATAGAATGTTTGTGCAGATCACACGATATTTGAATATGAATATCATATTTTATCAAGAATTAACTTACCGCATCAATTATTGTCATACCACTGCTTCAAACCAATCGGAAGCTCGAATCGATGTCCTGATCCTGACACTGACATCTGTGTTCCAAATATAAAACACTCACAGAAGTGGACTAGAGTTGGCTAACACATGCAAGGCCACATACCTTACGATACATCGGCGTAACGATTTCGGGCTCCACCACGCTATTCTCCGGCACATGATCACCTTCATATCACTTTTCAATTTTAATAATATCATATCCATTTTTATAATCAATTAAATCACATCTTCATATCACCTTTTAATATTAATAATACGAATCTAAATACAAACTTATTTTCTTGTGGATAGAGGCAGTAATGACAGCAACAGGAAAATATGCCCACTTGTAGCCAGCGCCTTCTTCGATCTTTTCATGATTGGACTCTCCAGTAGCCTGGGACACGGACATATGAAAGAAAAAAATATTCGCTCCCCAACGATTTTTGGAAGCCTTTTGGGTCCCATAATAACTGTGCAAAACTTCAGCTCGATCGGTGAAACTATATTTTTGCTCTCGAGGTTTTAATTTTACATAGGATTTTATATGGGAAAACTTACTTTTACATTGAATAATCTGGTGAGGTGACCCGTTGCCATCTAAAAATAAGTGAACCAAATTTTCTTCTTGGAAATTTTCCTTTTCTTTTCTTTGAAGACTGCAAAGCGATCCGACGATTGTAGAAAAAGTTATTAAGCTAAAACTGATTACAGGCCTGTAGCCTGCTGCTGTCGGCGCGAAGCAACCACGTTGTTGTGAGGCGTTTACTCAGCATGGAGGAAAGCCGTTATCATGCACAGAGAACAGTTTGACAGTTGACTCCGTTTGAACGAAGTTATACAAAGCTTCCGTTGCGAGTTCGAATTATAATCTGTTGCTTGAAGAAAATGGAACAGTGTCGATTCCTTTTGTAGGCCTAGTTTTAAACTAGTTCAAACCCAAAATAATACCAACAAAAAGGGATGCGCTTCAAGTGATGTTTTATTATAATTATTTGAAGCATTATGCCATCCCAGAGTGCATCGAAGAAGTGGCTCAAATGGTTGTAAAGTTAAAATGAAAGTTAAAAAGTTATGGGACCCAAAAGGCTTCCAAAAATTATTAGGGAACTAGAATTTGAATTTTGACCCAGCCTACTCTCCAGGCATGTGTAAAATAAACACAACTCATTTACTTGATCATCAAAACAAGTATGCGAATGTGTTTACAGTTGGTTTTCAAAGAGTAGAGAGTATTCTCGTTGAGATTGTTCTCGCCCTCTGCTCTAATAACCATCATTATGTTATTCAAATCATCAACACTAAAATAAATCACCTTTGCTAAGAATCCCTAACCGTGTTTGCTACTTCTATCCTCGAAAGAAAACCTGCCCATATCGACCTGTAAAGGACCAGCCTCACCCCGGAAATTCATTTCCTTCAACGTTTAATCTGTGAGAATTGTAGCCAAGCTCCTACAGCTTTGAAAACCGTCAAGGAGCCCCGCCTAAGCAGCAACAGTAACAGGAAAAGTTGTATAAATTTCCAATTACTTTTTCATTACAGCCCATTGAACAGCACTCAACCCTGCAGCACCGGTAGATACTTCTAGGTATACATTCAAACTGTATGTATACTAGCAGTGCCGCAATTTTAAACGGATCGTCACGTGGCGACTGGGGCCTGCCTCACACGTGTTCCACAATGAAGGAACCATATTCCTCCGTTTAAATCTCCCTCCATTCATTGCAATACTGGCAAAAGTTTCACATTTTCGTGAGCTAGAGTTAACTAGGGAAAAAGAACCAAGTCTGCAAAATCAGTGCCAACGTACATGAGGAATGACGAGGGGAACAGAGACACGATCAAATTCAATGCTGGATGGTTTTAAATTTACCTTACATACGTGTCGACACGTACATCCCTACTGGAAGCCGCAGCAACACCTCAGGGGTAATTCGGACCGATTCGGTTTTCTTTTTTTATTTCTTACTACACGTATGAGTTTTAAGCGGCAAGCTGTGGGATGTTGAAGATTTCGAAAACATGGAAAATGGTAAAAGTCAGCTAGGCATCGCCCTGAACGGCTGCACAACTTAGAAGTTTTCATGTGTAGGTTTGGCAATCGCATCGACACGAACATTAAACTGATGCAAATTTTGAACTTTTAGCTCCTCTGTGTCTATCCGATTTCAAATCAACGTTCTTAATTCGGACTTATTGGGTTTCAAACTTCCTTTGCAAAAATATTATGAAATTGACCATAAGAAACCTGAAATTTATAACTCATTAAATAAATACGTCTTCGCGACTCTCAATTAACCCTCGAATTCCAATAAATTCCGTCCACCTCTAGACGGCTTTCAATAAAATATCTCTAAAATTATCGAAAGCTTTTTATATGGTACTTCTCACACCAGCATCTCTTCAAAATATGCTAACTATCACCACACACATTGTTTATATGTATACAGTTTCCTGTCAGATGGATTTCAAGTCAAAACACGGCAAGGGAATGGAAGGAAAACGCGGAAAAAACTATCTTGTGTTCGATACTGTAACATAATCGGAAAATAATCACAGTTTTGTTAGTTTTCACAGGAAATAAAACTCATAAGTAAAGGAACGTCCATTAATTATGTCACACAAAAGTGACTTTTTATAACCGTTTTTTATGGACTTCAAATTTTTTGGTATGGATTGTCACATTTTACCATAGACTAACTCTAAGACTCTAAGGTCCCGAACAAAAACGATTTTTTTCTTGGCTCAGCCAGTACTAGCACCTCGGTCCCAAGCTTAATAATGCGCCACTAATAATGAACTCACACGAACACAGTCTCAAATATTCTGTCAAAATAACACAGCAAATCAAAACAAAGGCGCAAATATGTACAACAAGGTGCTGACTTCAAGGTGTACTTCGGACCAAGGGGTTCCACAACAGTGAACCAATTTCAAATCACTAGTTGCATATTGATTGTTGGTTTTACAAACTTGGCAACCCGATCCGGTCTTCATTTATGCCGTCACGGATTGCAACAATGGCCCCTAATCCATCCAGCTATCACACAGCACATACATCTTGTCCATTGCTCTCAACATTCTTATTTAATACGCATAATTCGTCTGACATACACTTTATTTACAATATTTACAGAACGTTACTATTATACTGTACAAACAAATTTCAAATGCAAAAAAAGCATTAATGTAGCATTATCATAGCATTGCAGTTAAGCAGCTGTATATTGGGCAAAATGAGGCATTTATTTTGCATTTAAGGTGACTTAAGGTTGAAGGATTCATCATCAATTTTCGGTCATCATCAAAAATTCGAAAGCAGTTTTTTCGTTCAAAATCAAAACATAGTTCGTGAATATGTATTCATTGTATTCTACTCGCCAAGTGCAACACAGTGAATACATTTTCATTTCCGGAATGTTAATATCAAACAAAAAAACTGCTTCAGATTTTTCGATGATGACGGAAAAATGATGAAGAATCCTTCAACCTTAAATGCTTGATAGGCTGCCGTAAAGACGCTTTGGAGCTGCTTATTGGGTTACCTGGGTAATAATATGCTTACTAAGCCTTTTTGTTTTCCAAGTTTTAACACCAGTTGAACGTAAGTTGAGATTGTCTGGGGATAGAAAGAAAAAGAAAGAGCGTAGGTTAATTTTTAGGTTTAAAGGGTGTCCCATATAAGATTGCATCACGGAAAAAAACGTTGTAGAAAGTTACCTAGTTGACCGATCCTTTTCAAACTTTTAGGCAATAACATATAACCCATAAGTAAACTTTTGGTATATTTATTTTATTCAACTTCAATACCATAACCGTACGCTCGCACCTTACGCTCAACTCCACTTATTAGGTTCTGTAGAACATCTAACCAACAATCAAAGCACAACAAACGATTTGAAATTGAATCCTAGAGGGTTTTGAGCTGTTTAGTGGAATACCTGTAACTAGAAATTAGAAGAAGAATTAGTATCTTCCATTTAATTCCAACTACCTTTGCTTATCTTCGACAGATACGCGTATTTCGTCTACAATGTGCAGACTTCTTCAGTGTCTCGTACTAATAACTCGACAGTCGAGTTATTAGTACGAGACACTGAAGAAGTCTGCACATTGTAGACGAAATACGCGTATCTGTCGAAGATAAGCAAAGGTAGTTGGAATTAAATGGAAGATACTAATTCTTCTTCTAATTTCTAGATTTGAAATTGGTTCACTGTTGGAGAACCCCTAGTTTCGAAGTACACCTTGCAGTCTGCACCTTGCCATGCATTCTTGCGCTTTTCTTTACTTTTTGGTACCAGTATTATGGTTTCAGTTGAAAACCGAATTTATCGAATAGCGACAATCGATTTTACTCTCGTTCTGTACATTATACCTAATGTCGGAAGTAGTGCGCTGTATGGCGCATCACATGCGCTGTACAACGCACTACTTCCGACATTATGTATAACGTACAGAATGAGAGTAAAATCGATTGTCGCTAGTCGATAAATTCGATTTTCAACTGAAACCATAATATCATTGTTTTTGTTTTGATTCGCTACACGCTAAGATAAGATTACCGAAAATACGGTTTCAATTTTACCGAAAATTAGGTTTTGGTAGCAAAACCTAAAGTATCGGTATAATTTACCGAAACAAAACGTTTGATTTTACTTATTTTGTCAGTAATAATCTGTAAATTTACAGATTTTATCGTTATATTTTACCTAAATTTGGTTACAAATGTTCTCATTGAGCTGCAAGCACTTTCGGTAAAAACTACCGTACAATAATAAGTAATTATTAATGTTTTTTCCGGTTTTCCAGCAATACCAAAATTTCGGTAATCCATGTTTACCGATAATTTCAGTATGTGCACTTTTGTGCGGTTTTCGGTAATTTTGACCGAATTTTCCATTTTTTTGTCTTAGCGTGTATGTTATTTTGACAGAATATTTGAGGGTGTATTGGTGTGAGTTGCGGTCTTAGGGGCGCATCATTAAGCTTGGGACCGAGCTTGGGACCGATGTACTAGTACTGACTGAGCCAAGAAAAAGAATCGTATTTGTTCAGGACCTACTGGTGTTAAAGTTAGTCTATGATCTAACTGCAACTTCTTCTGATGTGTTGTATGGCTGGTGGACTTTTCTCAGCAGCTTGGCAGGTTCTGAGAGAATAGCCTACGTGATGGCTTGTCGTAGCAGGGTCAGTCGATCTCAGTGAGGACCAGAAGGCCGCGTGTCTTCGCATGACAAGGGACTGGTGACTCCACGAACCCTTGTCCAGTCAACAAATCCTTCGACTGCCTCAGGTTACCTCCCCTGTGGGGCATAAGCAAGACGACCCGTTGCGAGTCTACCATCAATTCATCATTGTGTCAGTACAAATGCACGTGTGTTGCCTTGGGTGCATAGACACTTACACTAACGCACTCGTTCGGCCATTAGCGAACGAAGCCTCTCATGCCCCGACATCGTCCTCTTTCATCCACAGACAGTCCCACAGGTAAGACGTGACTCAAACAGCTCCGGTGCGTCGGATAATCCCAAGTGGCAGTTCAGGGATTTCCTTTTCCCTAGGTAGTCACTGTTGAAGTTCATCCTTCTCCTTGCCAGTGTCTCGGTCTAACTCTTTCCATTCGTGGACTCGTTTTGTTTGTGACACGTGCCGTTTCAGCTTCTGTCCATCGCATCCCGTAAGTACGAGGTTCCATGTCCTCTGCTCCGTCACGGTATATCTTATCGAGTCGAACCGGCGGTCACCTTTCGAACGTGCTTGACGCTCAATAATCGCTGTGTCGCCTGGTAGGATTTGGCAATACCTTGCCCCGCGGCGTCGATCTTCGCTATGTTTCCCACTTAGCTTAGCTCTGTGGTCTCTTGCGATGATAATCTCATCGTCATGGTGTGCTCTTCCGGGGTAAATTAAAGGCAGCTCCCGTCTAATTTTCCGCCCACACATCATTTCCTCCCGGGGGACCTTGGTGACTGAGTGGGAGGCTGAATTATGAGCCTTTACTGCAGCTTGAAGCTCATTTTCGTAATTGTTACCAAGGGATGCTGCAACTGCCATAGCTTGATTGATAATTTTCATGCAGTTTTCAACCAGGCCATATTGTTGCAGGAACAAAGGGGTGAAAAATACGTTCTTTATTCCACGCTCGCAACAATATTGGCTGAATTCCTCACCATTAAAAGGGGGACCATTGTGCATTTTAATAGTAGCTGGAAACCCTTTTTTGTGGAAAATATCTTCTAACACTCTACGAGTGCCTTCGAAGTTGGTTGACTTCACGGAGTATGCTCTTAAGCTTAGCTGTCATTGGGTGACCCTTATGAGCTATTTCTAATATTTTCTGTTGCAGTATTTCTGGGATTTCTACGCATCCATGTTTAACGAGAATCCCATCCTTGATGTGGAGATTATCTGAGACCATCTCATACCGACGTAATTTCCTGGGCCAATCCTCGGACTCTAGTGCTTCCATGACTAGAGACAATATGGGGTCCGACGATGTCGCTTGTCTTATGTCTCCTTCCGTCAGAAACCCTATTTTATTAGCTTCTATTTTTGCAATTTCCCAGGAACTTTCCGTTGCGTCGAACGCTTCGTCTTCGCCAGTATAGAGCCGGGATGATGGATCAGCTATGTTGAATCTACCTTCCACGTACTTTATTGTGTAATTGTATGGGCTGAGCCTAAGTGCCCAGCCATTGGCTCGGATGAGGGCTCTCTTTGATGTTTCTCGTGAGCGATTCAGTATGAACGCGACTCCCTTTGCATCAGTTCTGAGTGTGGACTGAGGTCCACGAAGATAGTAAGAAAAATATTTTACGGCCAAACGGCACCCAATGCCTCCCGTTGATTTTGGGCGTATCGTTTCTCGGTAGCGGTCAACGCTTTAGAAACGAAGCTGGTGACGCGAGGTGTCTTGCCAATGTTTTCTTGGACAAGCACCGCACCTAGAGCGTTTGGGTATAGATAGCGTTTGGGGATAAAGGATTGTTTTATCCGTTTCTGAAAAGTACCCAAGAGCGACTGTACTGTTTACTATTCTTTTCTTGGTTGTCTCGAAAGCAGCGGACTGACGTGGGCTCCAGCTCCAGGTTTTTGTTGTTGCCACCTCCCACAGTGGACTCGTTACACCTGCGAAGTGGCTTATGTATGGGCTCTCAAAAGAAGCTAAGCCCAAAAAGTTTCGCAGCTCCAAAGAAGTCGTAGGCTCGCGAAATCGTTGGATGTGTTTAACCTTAGCTTCATCAATGTGGAATCCCCGCTCGTCCAGCTCATGACCCAAGAACTTTATACATTCTTTGTCGAATTCACACTTTTCAGTGTTTCAAAGAGAAATTACTCGCATTCTGAAAGGCATTGAAAATGTAATAGTCTATATAGACGATTACGTTTTCAATGCCTTTCAGAATGCGACTAATTTCTCTTTGAAACACTTCTGGTGCACAGTTGACCCCAAGCATTAGTCTAGTAAAACGGTACATTCTGTTTTCTGAAAGGAATGTAGTCAAATTTCTAGATTATTTGGCTAATTCCAGGTGGTAAACGCGCTAGTTAGGTCAAGCTTTGGAAAGTATTTTGCTCCATTGTGTTTGACTTTCATCTCGTGGATTAAGGGTAGTCGAAAGTATTCCCGCTTTATAGCCTTATTAGGCGCACGAGGGAAGAAAACAATTGAAAATTTTCAATACAATACTTGGGAATTCCATGGATGATCGGGGTCGCGCTGCCTACATCGCCTTGGTGTGGATGTCACCTCATGTAAAGTTGACGCGAAACAGCGTTTCTTACTCAACCATTGGATGCCAGGACAGACGCTCGACACGCACCTCCTCAATCTAGTTGAAGTCAGAAGGACAACAGTGCAGTGCCCAGGCTGCACTACCAGCTAAGTACGCAACCCTTCAGCTGGTGGTCTTTGTCATCTCTTAACCCGTGGAAGCATGAGGTAGGAACTTGTGAGGAAGAGATATGTTGCGGGGACACACGCTCCATTCCAGTTGTCTACTCACCATTTTGCAGCCCACATCTAACTGCAACTTCTTCTGTACGGAACCCCACTTTTTCTTCTTGTCTTCCTCAGTTGGCTTCGTACCACTCCAGGACAACATTTGAATAGTGGCACGAAGCCAGATCCAACCAGAAGATCGTAGAGCTCTCGTGTTATTTCAGGCATACTGAACTCTCTTCCAAATGCTAACTTAGCCGCAGATCCTCCGGTAGCTAGGTGGGGTGTCAGGGAATACACATAATTCAGCTCTTCGAGATCCTTTCTCCAATTTTTTTGGTTGAGAGCTGCGATTCGCAGAATCTGCACAGTTCTGCCTTTCTACTTCCCCAGTAGCAGAGCTCGAAAAAATTGACACCCGTCGTGAACGATGAGTAAAAAAAATATTCAGTAGGTACAATTTTCGCTCTCTTCATTTAGTTCTATCAGTCACGCAATATATTCGTGTTTACCTATTTTGCTATTCTTAGTCATTCCGTTGTCCTTGTGTTCCACATAACTCATTCACACCACAGCAAAGCACACGGCTATTCAAGCCTCAAGAGATTTTGGTTGCTTGACTGAATATTATGGTAACCAGTCATTCATTTTCTCGTTCGTGAGTGATTTTTTTTTTGCCACAGGATTTCAAGTATTCCCGAACATGACTGAAGGCAAAGGAACCCAAAAGACCAAATGGCCGAAATCGCTACAGAGTTTGTGGGGCATTTGTTCGAGAAAAGGCATTTGCAGGATCGATTCGAGAAGTTTTGGTTTTTTCCACTTCATTGATTCTCCAAATGAATGACTGTTCTTTCGTCTCCACGGTAGAACGTTGAAATTGAATGAGTTGTTTGCACTTGCGTACATTCACTGCTTTCTCGAACGAATGAATGATCAAAGTAAAGCAACACAAAACAAGTTGGCTCATCTTGCACAAGAGATTCATGAAGGCAAATTTGTGTTTACTTCATGTTCGCTAGGAACAGTGCGTGATGACTAATATTTTGACTCAGTTAGGGTGCAATTTGAGAATTGAATATGATATTTTTAAGCTCTGCCCAGTAGCTTGGGGTCAATAGGGAGAGGTATATTTTAGCTTTATACCGTAGTAAATGAAGAATTCTCGTTGTGCATGCGAAACTCCTCGAAAAATTGCTAGCGTTATCCGTTAAGATCGTTTCCGATCGGCCCATTCTCATGAAAATGTGTTGAATTCGATGTAGTGGTACGGCGGAGTATGTTTACGATTCTATTCCTGCCATAGAAATCGATGATCATAATGATGAGGAAGCTCGCGTATAGCCATTGGTTCCGCACGAGGTGGCTGGCCAACAATTTGACAATCCATGCATGATCTCACTTTTCTCTCGATCTCCTTATCCATGTTCGGCCACCAAACCCTCGAGCGCAATCTCTGTTTCGATCGTTCGATGGAACGGCAATGTGTACCAATGACAATACACGCTTTCGCAAACTCATTGGGATTACAATCCTACCCCCTCTCAATACTATTCCATTCACCACCAACAATTCGTCCTTGATAAAGGTAAGTATCATCTCAACTGCTCCTTCCAGATACCAGACAACAACGCCTCCTTCAACGACGTCAGTTCATCGCCCTGTTGTTTCTAGCTAGAAATTTCATACAGTGAAACGGCGTCCAGCTTCTTTGATTCCACAACTGCCATCAACATATATTCTCCTTCCTGGCCGTTCGTCTTGTAATGCTGAAACTGCAGGAGGCGTGACAACAAGGAATATGCACGACTTTGAAGCGATAAGACTGCAGGCGGAGAGCTTTTCTTTCTTTCTTTTAACATTTCAAGCTTGTTGTTTTCACAATTTGCTTATTGCTCGCTCTCAACTTAGTAATGCACTTTTACAGTTACTAATTGGCAGCTTTCTTTGCCTGGTACCATTTTTGCATTAGTTTGATTGTGTAGCAAGTATAATCATACTCTATGCCCAGTGGATCGAGAAATTTTCCTTAAAGAAAAATTATCAGACCAGACCGGGAATCGGACCCAGCCACCTCCTGCATGGTGTTGCTTTGTACCTCTGCCTTTACTGACTGAGCTAGGGAGGCAGAGAGCCCAACGTTCAATTCTCGGGCACGACATTTGCTTACTTTTGAAAATCACCTTCAATGGGTGGTGATCAGTCAGCAATAATATAAGACAAGAATTCCAAACCACGTAGGTACATCTCCAACATTTCAGTGGTCCACACCAGCGCCAAAGTTTCCTTTTCGTTGTGTAACATATAACTCGTTTCCGGTCATCCTTCTCCTGAATTAGGACCGCACCTACTCCTGTGGAGCTTGCGTCAGCTATATAAACCGTTTGTCCAAAGATTAATAGTATCCCACATTGGATGGATTCACCAAAATTGTTTTGATCTTAGCGAAGGCCTGCTGCTGTTCTTTATTCCATCGAAATCGAGTATCCGTGCGAAGCCGCTCACATAGTGGTGTTTTCAACGTGGCCAAATCTGGGATAAACTTCTCCAGAATAGTGGACGAGGCCAAGAAAACTGCGAAGTTCCTCAATGGATCGTGGTCTCGAAAGGATGTCATGTTCTGGAAAATCTCGGAGGAACAACTCCGAACATTAACGTTTTATATCGGAAGTAGCCACCAGGTGTTGCGAAGGTTGTGATCTCGCGAGATACGAATTTATTCGCCAATTCCGGAAGAAAAAAAACGTTGCATGGAAGAAGTGGAGTGTGCAAAAATTCAGCAGCTGTGCAGCACTCCAGAAAAGCAAAGGTCTCTCAAAAGCTTAACACATCTCGCCAAGAATTAACTCAGCACTGCGGACGATTGAAACGAACAAGGTCCCGCGCTAGGAGAAGTTAAGAATGCTATCTAAGCTTAAGAATATAATTATAAGGATGACTAATCCCTATTTTTATTGGCAGAAGTGACGTGTGCAATGAGTTCCATTCCTTCTTCCACATATCTATCTAAATGATAATGAAGAGAATTCACTTGCCTTGAATTAACAGACATTAAAAATTTGAAACTATAAATTTCATATTATTGTTTGATTCACATTCCCAAGCAATACGTTAAAAGTACGGTTTAAACGCAAACGAGATTAGAAGAATGAATAAATCAGCCAGTGAAGAAATCTTCTTATTCACTAGAGAGGACTTAAAATTTTCACTATTGATTATGTACTGTTATAATTTATTTTTCATCAATACCTTAAAGTTATAAAGAATACATCAGACAAGTCATTTTAGCAAGCGATCTAAACAGCAATATCCTCTACTGCTCTATTGTTTGACGGTCCAAACTGCATCACTAATCGATCGAATTCGGACTGTTTCTTGTTGTACGTTGCTACCAGTGTGCTATCCTTATGCTCGTCCAGAATCTGCGATAGATACCGGTTGAATTGACTGTTGGTTTTCTCCTTTTGCTGCGACAATGCCAGCAGGTTAATCAAGGTATCGTAATTGTTTGGATCTCGATTCAAACATTCCCTAAGTACATTTTCAGCATCTTCATATTTCTGCTGACCAATGTAGCACACTGCTTGTCCGTTCATAAGTAGCAACGAAGGCGAAAATTTATCGCAGAAATCTTGAAAGATGAAGAACGCGTCCTGGAGCTTTTCGCCTCCAAGCTGAATGTTTAGCCAAGCCTGAGAAAGTTGCGTCAGAGTGGCATCGTCATCCTTCTCTTGCATAGTCTGCAGCACCTGCTTGGCCAAATCCACGCGTGACATATTTAGAAGACATTGAAGCTGTAAGGATAGACATTCCAGATTGGTGTTTCCGTGCAGGATCCTAGAATGAAAATATCTTTTTTATAAAAGGCCTTTGGTAAACATATTTTGGGCATTCTACTTCAAGGCAGATTCGTAAGTTCCTTCATTGCAGTAGATGGTTGCGCCAACGATGATCCAAATAACATCTAGTGCATTGATGTCGCCTTTGAATTTCTCATCGAAGAGATCGACAATCGCCTCCTTGCGCGACTTGTTCGACAGATATTCAGCCAAGTGGTGTAGCGCCAGCAGTGGGGTATTATTATTTTGTTTTATTTCATCCAACACCACCCGGTACTTGTGCTGTGCAATGTATGCCCGGTAAAGGAAGACGTCCTTTTCCAAGGAAGGTTTCTAATTTAAAAAAGAATATATTTAACTTAACATTTTAAACAAACTCTATTTTACCCCACATACATTTATCTTGTTGGCTTCGTTGATGCAGTGCTGATAGTTGCCGATGTAAAAGGAATTTTTAACATCGAATAACTCATCCACTTCGTTAGATTGTCGGCTCATTTTCACTATTTAGAGTTGTTTTATTTGCTGAGCAGTTGTTATTGAATCCAGCGAACTAATTCTTGGAAAATTTATAAGCTAATTTGCAGAAATACGGTAATGTGACGTGGAATTTGGAATGCAAAAAAAATCGTACTCAACTCTTTACTGATTTTGACAGTTCTGATTTAGCACTCGGAGATCAATAAACCCAGGATAAAGGAGCAGCACATCGTGAAATGCATTTGGATTGGTAAACCAATAATAAAGTCAACACAAATAGTGACGTCAATATTTGCACGTTCAGTGTACACGCTCAAAACTCCTTCTCTTTCTTTCGTATTACTATCCCTTTTTTTCACACGGAAAAGTTACTCAATTTTCGAAAAAAGTGGATCTACTCAATTTTTGACTAGATCCACTATTTACGAAAATTGAGTAACTTTTCCGTGTGAAAAAAAGGGATAGTAATACGAAAGAAAGAGAAGAAGTTTTGCGCGTGTACAGAGCCTTGCGTATGTAGTTGTGAGATCGCTTGTATCGTACAAGAGTGTCACTTATTCAACTTAATCATCAGCTCTACCTCGGCAATGACGTTTATACAAGGTCCGGGCCACCAGGCTTAACGGTATTAGTAAGATGTGGAAATGTATAGTGGTATATGTGTTTCCTCACAATGCTTATCTTTATACACGGCACAGCTGTTTATGGTGATGTTAAACTATCAGTTCGCAGTATGGAATGTTATTTTAGTTTGACGTCAGCGCTCGCTTGCCCAGCAATGTTTACTATATTTTTGCTTCCAACACAAGTAAACTGTCTGGTGACCCGGACCTTGTATAAAGTCATTGCTACCTCGGTGGTCGAATGTTTTGCCTAGTGGTGAAACCAAGAACTAGAAGATGGTTATACACGTAAGTAAAAAAAATATTCAAAACTAACGAATCACAATATCTTCTTCAGGCCAGTATCAACTTAAAAAGTGGGAATTTTGTTCAATATTACCAAGCGAAATTGTGACAATTGACCTGCATGAAAAGAAATGTCACCTTCAAAAAATGGAATATTTTTCGAAAGTAAAAGTGACAGCTCCCATTAGCTTGAATGTAAACCTTACAAATTCCATTTTCTATTGATCCCAAGTTCACCGTGCAATACATTCTTGCGTGTTGCAGAACAAGAATCTTTGGTTTTTTGTTCGATTTGCTGTGTAATTTTGACAGAATATATGAGCTCGTTGCGAGATATGTTTTTAGGAGGATGATTTACTAAACATGGGACTGATGTGTTGGTGCATCCTTCCCGCATAAATAGCTAAAAGAAGTACACAGAAAAATATCTTGTAGTAAAAACTACAACTTTTCCCGACTATACCTATCTTTATTTGTAAAGAAAAAGTACCTTCTTACAATCCTTGAAGAGTGGATGTAATATTGGAATAATCAAATGGAATTTCAAGAGACGATTTGTACTCCAGCACCAACGCAAAAAATGTCTAACGTAATAATGAAGTCCAAGTGTTTCGGTATGCTGCATGATCCGTCGCCCAGAAAAAGTGTTTTTGGTGATAACAAACATGGTTTTTTCTGTAGGAATGAAGAAAAAACGCTTCGATAACAACCGGGTTGGAAAATGAATTAACCTTCATCATTTTGACGGCACTAGCAAAAGTATTGCTAACAAGTAGTTCGGGCTTTCTTGATTACATATTCATATAAGATGGTTACCTTAGATGGACATAAGGATAAGATCCACGTCTTTGGATAGATGTTGATGATTAAAACTAGCGTAATAGGCTTACCTCGTGTGCAAGATTATTTTTTGAAGATGATGGATGATGGTGGATGAATATGAAAATCATAAGGTAGTTTTGTGGAACTGATACACATAGAAAAATCTTATGAGTAAGTAAGTCAGTAAGTCATTAGAGTCCTCATGAATAACATAATATTCTTATGAAGTCTAAACAACCTGCGTTTGCGATACTTAATAAGGCCCAATTTATAAAAGTCTATAGTTTTTTTTTCATACGTGTACGGATTAGTACGAACTTTAACATGTTGAATTTACCACTGCATACGATGTGCAATCTGTTGTTATTGTGAAATTTGTTGTTATTGAGCGAATTTTTATGAAGCCTGACTACCGTAAATTAAAGCTAATGCAACACAGTCTAGAAAATTAAGCATCAGCTTCTCCAATTATTTGCTCAAGCAGCACCGTATCAATACGCCATGGTAGTTTTTCACACATTGAATATTGCCAGACTTGTGAATGGGAACAACAGATGCAGTTCTCCAAGCCTTCGGGAATGTTCTTTCACGAAGTGGTTTGTTGAGCAAAAAAAATCAATAGGAATTGCTTGTTCCATGGCACCGTTTTTCAAAAACATTGATAGAATGAAAACTTCAAATGTCAAAACTTCATTCGTTGAGAACTGAATGATAGGAAGGTCGATATTATGCGATGGAATATGGGCGAAACATTCATGACACAGATGATACTCTATTGAACACACTTTTGAAGAAAAAGGACGCATTACCAAGTCTTCAGTATTACGAGGGATATAGTAACCACAGCCATTCAAGCTTGAATCTTGACTTGTGTAAATTTCCGCAACCGTCAATTTGAAAGGAATCGCCAAATGTCAATAAGCATTTAGCAAAATGCAAATCTGTCAGTTTTGTAGACGCTATGTGGCATATGATTGCACGTCAAAACATCGTGTCAATATCGGGTGGCATGTGGCGTACGACGGAGTGATATTTTGACATGCTGGCAGATGCCGCAACTTCACCACATCAGTGGGCACCTCGACTAAGTGAACTACGTAGCGTTAGTGAAGCAACAGTTCCTTACGCTAGCGCTTGCTAGCGATTTGAAAATTTACACAAAGTTATCGATTAATTTTGCTCTTGCTTAAACGTCTGTCTGTGTAGTAACCATAAGCACATTTACTTACATCCCAAAAGTAGCATTGACCACTTGTATCTGCAAGGCGCTGTAGTCATGGAAAACTTGTCTGAAATATCAGACGAACATGTTGCATTTCTCAATTGCTTTCTGGATTTTGAACGTAAGTCCGATTTTTGAGGTCTCGCACAACACTTTTGGTAAAAGTTTGCTTGTTTTGCAATATCCCGGACAGAACCGTTTGGTGTGCACCTTAACAACCCTTCCGCCGTCTTCAGTCGTCCTTTTTTTCGATCGGTGGTCAAACGTTCTCTGTGACGTTTAAAGCCACGGGAAACAGTAGATCTCACGGTTCCCATTTTTATTTGGTATGGCACGATGTGAATTATTAGAATTTGCAATATTTCGTCGCGAATTATTTGCTCTTCAGTTTCCTTTGGAAACACTTCTCCGCACTATTTATTGAAACTTACAGGACGTAAACTATACATACAAAGAAGAAAAAAGCAATCATTATATCTATGCGTCCGGCAAATGAATTTTTGCAATGTGATCAACCAATGATAGCTGTTTTTAAACACACATACTGCCTATGTGTACACATAACCACTGTGGCCACACATAGTTTTTATTGGTCACATAAACATCATTTGTGATTCTCAGAGGGTGCTGTTTATGTGTGAATACATCTGTATTTTGTGGAATTTTACGTAGATTTTTGCCAATAATTAGGTGTAGATTATTTGTCGTGTAGCAAACTTTAATAGATCATTGCACGGAATGTATTAACCTCACTTTTTTTACATTTCAGGGAGCTTGTTTACAGGGTGTTAGAATTTGAACTGCTCAACCAAAATTTTTCATTGGCTTTTTTTGGATTCTGTTCGATTAGATCCAAGAAATCTTGTAAAAATAAGCACTGATGTCTGTTTTCCTGCAATTTTATCTCATTTGTAATAAATTTAGAGCACAAAATCTCAAACCGATGTAGCCGAAAATATTCTAAGTCCACGTAAACAAGCTCCCTGAACTGCCAAAACTGCATTGATGACACCATCGTGCAATGATCTATTCCCAACGATTCAAACAATTTACCCTAAAGGCAAAAAAGTTATAAAAATGTGCGTGTGTTGCAATTTTAACGTGGACAACTTTTATGCACAGAAGTTCACTGACCCTGAATAGCGCAGAGGCGAAACATTAATAAGCGACAATAAGCGAAATTAAGGATGCCATCAAAAAACTTAAAACAACAACGCAGCTGGGAAGCACAAAAATGGGCCCGGGTAACTTAGCAAATTTTCTGTACCAACGGATAGCCAGAATCACTGCTGTGTGAAGGGAACAACTACCGGAGGAAAAAGAGAGTTATATGTTATAAAAGGGTGATAAGTTGGAATATGAGAACTACCAAGCGATCACTATCGTCAACGCGGCCTACAAAGTGCCATAACATCCGGTGCCTATCACCGCATAGTAAGCAGATTTGTGGGAAGGTATCAAGCCGGTTTTGACGGGATTTTGGGAAGTTGCCAGTGGACCGGCGATCAACAACAGACCAAATGTTTACGTAACATTAGATCCTCCAAAAGTGATCTAGGTGATAAAAGAGTATGTGTACCACGGATCATTTGTGACGTCGAATAACAACTGCAGCATGGAAATTCAGAGACGCATAGTAGCTAAAAGTTGTGTTTACTATGGACTCCACAAGACACTAAGGTCACCCCCGTACTAAGTGTGCCACGTACAAAACGCTGATAAGACTGGTAATTCTCTACAGGCACGAAACTTGGAGTTTTTGAACGACATGTGCTTAGGACTATCTTGGGCGGTGTATGTGAAAACGGCGTATGGAGGAAAAGAATGAACCGCAAGCTGATACAACTCTATGGTGAGCCCAGTATGCAAAAAGTCGAGTTATTAGTACACGGCACTGAAGCAGTCTGCACATTGAAGACGAAATACGCGTATTTGTCAAGATAAGCAAAGGTAGTTGGAATTAATTGGAAAATACTATTTTTTTCTCATTTCTATTTACAGTTATTCCGCTAAACAGCTCAAACTCTCTAGGGTTCAAGCCGCTAAAGTTGGAAGGGTACATTGGTGGGATACGTTCTAAGGATGTAAGACAACAATCCCGCAAAAATAGTGTTTGTTTCGAATCCGGCCAGTACAAGACGCAGGAGAGCGTAGCGAGCTAGGCAGTTAGACCACGTGGAGCAAGACCTAGAAAGTGTAGGATGTTCGAGAAATTTGGAGAAAAGCAGCCCAAAACCGAGATTTTTTCTGAAAAATTGTAGCGCAGGTGCGTTCCTCAAGGTACATTGGACCAGCCAAAGTATCGTCAAACATCCAGTTCAATAACTTACTAGGCAAATACAGCAGTAATATCATAGACTAACTCTAAGACCAGTAGGTCCCGAACGAATACGTTATTTTTCTTGGCTCAGTCAGTACTAGCACATCGGTCCCAAGCTCAATGATTCGCCCTAGTGATCCTCAGAGTACAGAGATATGCGGAAGCGGCCATGTTGAGCCAATCGAGCAGCGAGAACTGTCAAAATCTGAGCCAAACGAGCATGTTTACTGTTTGCTGAAATGTTTCAATTGCTAGGTATTGAAATGGAGTTAAAATAAATAGTTTATATTTAATATGCTTCAAAAATAAAAATTAATCATTCGTATTCTGCAGAGCTCGTGGTGTAATAATAACATAATATTTTATTATTATCTGTGTTCGACAATGTTGCTTGTGTTGCTGAGATGAAAGTTTGTCGGAATTTGTACAGAAGGTTATTTTTCATTTTTGGCAATTAATTTCACTGGTGCCGTCTTGAATAGAGAATTCTACTCCAGTGTCTAATTCTGTCTGTTTGTTTGGTTCGCAGATTCCCTCAAAGCCTATTCTATTTTTATCGGTGTTCGGCATTCTTGGGAAATCGGAAAAAGCTTATGTCGACACAATCCGATGATTTTCCACGTCGGCGGTTTTTGCAAAATTTTGCAATACACTTTATAGATGATGGTTTTTTTTAAATATATAATAAACAAATTATTTGTACGTAATAAATAAAAACAATGGAAGCTCACAACGACGAAGTCACGCACAAAGCTGTAACAGTTTACTCTGCAGAAGTGTTAGCAGATTTTGTTAACAAAACGAACACCGTTGCCAAACCAACGGATTGAATTTCCGCATATCTCTGTACTCTGAGGATCACTAATTCGCCCCTAACAACGTAGCTCACACCAACACATCCTCAAATGTTGTGTCAAAATAACATAGCGAATAAAAACAACAACCAAGATACTAGTACCGGAAGGTAGCGAAAAGCGCAAGAATTATTGCAAGGTGCAATCTGCAAGGTATATTTCGGACCTAGGGGTTCTACAACAGTGAACCAATTTCAAATCGCTAGTTGCACATTGATTGTTGGTAATATTGCATATTTCAAATAGCCCTTTTTCACGTAAGCTAATTTCCCAACTTGTATTTCTTTCATTCACAAATAATACGTCAACTGTCAAAGTAGATTTTTTTCGAGTTGTTTATTCAGATTTTTTTAGATTGAGGTGTTGTTCAATAACACAGACGGAGTGTTTCATCTCTTGGATTTCCTACAGTAACAATCACTGACGAATCGTAAGCGTTCATTGGTCAAGATCCATGATCTACAGCTGCTAGACGGCTTTCATCGCACCCTCGTGGGTGACTTCAAGTCTCCATTGAACGTTGATAGATCGACAATTTAATCAGTCCTTCAAAAAGGTTCTGCAGCTCCACTGTAAAAATACTTACACAAAACTGCTGCAAAGCTAATGGGTTCTCTAATGGATTCAGATATGACAAGGAAATGCGAAACTTGTTTCATGTTTTCCTATGGAATTGTTTTCCAATCGACGAGATTAAAGTGCGCGCGGATGGTTTTAACGATTTTTATTCATAATTTTCGTGAAACTTTAACTTGTTTTGTATTTTTTATATAAACAAAGATGAAATGACATAAAATTAAAGATGGCGGTCAACGTCACACAATGTTTTTGTTTTGTTTTGTTAAATTAAGTTTATTCACTTTGTAAAATATCTAATTTTTAAGTGTAATTTCGACGACTACAATTCAACAAGAAGATGATGTCTCTCTTTTCAACCTTTGTTCACTTTATTTAATTAACTTATTTACATTGTCTCGTATATTATAAAAATAAAAAATTAACTAAAGTGACATTAGTTTACAAAATAAAAATCAACGAATAAAATGATAACTTAAGAAGATACAATTCGAGGAAAACTAACGAACAGAAACATACTGAAACTTAAGCATTAATAAATGAGAGAAAAAATGTCTTCAATTGTTCATTTTCACTAGAAAAAGGTAATAGTCGCTGTTGTTCTATTCTAACCCAGGATTTTTTTTTTTGTTCATTGTTCTGGTTCTGATTCGATCTACGATGAAATGTTAAGAAAACTTCGGCAAAACTCGTTTCTTTTTTGCTTTTGGGACACGCTCACTAATGTATTGTTTTGACTTTTTTGGTTTTTGTTTTGGTAATAATTCGAATTCGCTCGCAAGTAAAACGAGAAAAGGAAAATCAACTCATTTTATCATTTGATTAGTTGTTGAAAACCAGACATTTGCTATTACTTCTCACGATTTTCATGGTATTCAGCTTTAATACTTCTTTGTAGAAGAAATCGATGTAGGTTTCCTTCCTAGATTTAATAAATAACGATATTTTTGGTTTATTTTTTTTTATTTTATTGTTTCGACTTTTTTTTTTAATAATTTATTGTTGCATTTTTACGTTGAATCTTTTTTGCTAAAAGAAACACGATAGTCATGTAGTAGCTGGTGTTAAATGCTACTTGAGTTTAGTTCCAGGACTTAATAGTTTCGCCTAAATAGGGTGCAAAATGGGAAGAAAGAAAGAAAAACAGATCATTAAGTTCATTGTGCACTGTGTTGGGTACCGTTGGAGTTCTGCTAAAGTAAACCGAAGCGTCTTAACCACCTTAACGTAACAAACAGTAACAATCAAAAATGGTCATGTGGGTTCGAAAGACGAAAAAGATCAAGGAATTTGTTTTTCGTTTGGAAGCGTTTGAGAATCGTTCCAAGCCACAGCCCCCGTCGCAGTCGTGTCGTAAATTTTGGAAGGCAAGTGGGAGTGACCGGAACTGACTCGACGAACGAAGCAGTTAGGTTTGTGTAATTGGGATTTATGTGTGTGAGTGTAACGTCAGAAAAGCTTTGCTTTGTGTTAGATAAAATAATCTGAAATTAGGGTCGTCTGTGGGTTCTTTTTTTTCAACTAATTATCTTTGAAATAAGTTAAAATAAATAACTTTACTTAGTTCCTTAGACTGTTGATGGACTGCTTAGAATTATATCACTCTTTAAACAAAAACAATCTAATATAATTCTAAATGTGGCTGTAGGATGGCATACAGACTGTAGAGTTGGATGGCTTTGAAAAAGTAAGCAGTAAGGATGACGTGGGTTGCTGTCGAGGTGTTCATCAGTTGATCCTCCACAATCGGTGGCGTTTTTTTTTTAATTAGGAAGATTCTTCCGCTCGATGATATGGTTTCGTTATGGATGGGTTGACAACCACAGTAGACAGTAGTAGTGACATGAACAACATCATAAACACAGGACGAGGTTGATGAAGAGGGCGATAACGGAAATAGAAGGAAGGGCTTTGGCTATATCCGAGGATTGTAAGATGCTGGCTTCGAGGCAGACTGCGTTGATCTATTTCCATGCTTCCACCATGTGAGCATTCGTTGAGCGGAAACAGTCACGATCTGTTTGATCCTCGCGATAGCCGACGAGGCTGCCTTTTTGACGGAACTGCACGTTTCGAGGGCCGGTTCCTACTCCTTCTTTTGCGTTCGATTCATCCTGCAATTCGTATCTAGTGCCGCGGGGGACCACGATACAGGAAATGGGTGGCCAGGGTTCGGGGACATGGGATCATTTTTTTTTTGATGAAGCATGTAACAACTTCGTTGTTGCTGGCTAGGACACGGCGGGGTTCGTGTTGATGGTGGTTTTATTTGGCTCTGGAGGGTATTTGGATGTTGATGATTTACAGTTGAGAACTGATGAAACAATAAGAAGCTTGTGGATTTTTTGTTCGATTGTTTGATGGCTTAATGGAATTCAGGGTTGGCTGTGTCGGAGGGGGGAGAAAGAGAATAAAGGAAGTATTCGATTAACAATTCGTTGGTTTGCAACAAGCGTTTCTACATCCACTACTTGGTGCGAATTTCTGGTACTGGTATCGGAGTTGCTGTATGGTTACAGATAGGAATGTTTTCTGTTTTTGGGTTCGAAATTGTCAACTTTGCGATATTACAGCCTTAAATAACAAGCTTTGTTAGTAGTAGATTTTTACATAAGCATCTCGATGGCGCGAATCAAGATTACCAAATTGGTGTTGTAGCATCTTCGCGTACGAGCTGGTGAAAAATCAAAATCGAAATCAATAGGTGTATCTGATTTTGTAAACAAAGAGGGGAAGTAAGCTTCAAACGTCAAGATCTTGAAACCCTTAGGTCTTTTATTCAAACTAGGCCACCAATACAAGGAATAACATTTCTCTAACATGATAGTGATGCTACTTCCCGTGAGGGTGCTGAGAGTTTTGAGAGATTTACGTTTGAATCTTACTTTCCCTCTTTTTTACAAAATTAGATCTGTTTGAAAAAGTACTAAAGAAATGAGCATAGGAATGTACCTAGGTATGGAATTCAGAAATTTATTCAGAATATTTGAAGGAACAATCCTCAAATTTCCGAAAGATTTCAATCTACCAACTCTATTATCCACCAATGGCAAGATGGCGTTTGTCAGTTTCGGGTATGGAAACTAAAATTGAACCATGGTTTAAAAGAAATCAGTGGCCGTCGTTTAAAAAAAAATCTGGCAGCCAAGTCTTAGTAGAATTTATGGAAAGATATGTACAAAAGGTGCACCGTTTTTCCGCGTAATTTTTGTTTTGCCATCTCGTAATTTCAGTAACACATTGTTCAATCGTTGATCAATATTTGCAAAAAAAAGAAATTTTCATCGTTTCGCACTCAAACTTTTGTGATTCACTGTGCATAGCTGATGCGCACTTGACTAGTTCCACGTATTGCCACTAGAGGGACCAAAGGTGAGTCAAAAAGAATTTTATGATTGAAGCGCTGCTCTGGTGGTGGATGTTGAAGCTTCAAATAATCCGTTATTTTTCCGGCTTCAAAACATTCTGCACTCTAACTGGATAGTACTCAAGAATTAGTCAAACTTGAGTGATTTTGACAGCGTGTTTATTTAATTTTGTTAAACTCAATAAAATGTGCGATTTTTTTTCGAAATTCGCTTCATAAACTTGTGTAGATCTTTAGAATAAATCTGAACGCTTTGCTTTACAGTTTGACCATACAAGCACCTCGGATACCAGTCGAAGACTAGAAGACAAAACATCAAGAAGATTGACAACTCTTCACTTAAGTATCTGCGCCATACTAGATAACAGTAAAATTTCTAATTAGGATTAATTTGTGAACACTGATACGATAGTGGAACTTTTCCCCTACCATTTTAAATTATACAATTTTCTTGAAAAACAGCTGAGTTTTAAAAACAGTACCAACAATAAACTATTTTTAACATAATTTTTCATTTTTCGTGGCGCCAAACAGTGGCCTGTGTTACTTCATTTCTAACCAAATTCTCAGTCTTTTTGATGTGATGCCTTCGTTCTTCGCCTAAAATTGACGCGTTGCACTACTTGTAGCTGTACAATACACGATAACACATCGGGCACTTTCCGACAACATCTAATCTAATTTGTGCGCATTGTTAAAAATTTGTTGTGCTTATATAGAACATTTAAAATTTACATTGTTATTAATCACAGTTCCATTGCTTCGGAATGAAATGCTACGCTTGTTCTCTACATACATCGAACATGGAATGGGGTACTTACTGCGAATGAAAACGAGATTCATCGCAAGGAATGTGTGGTGAAAAGTACAAGGAGCATGACAAAGTAGAGGTGGATTTATGTGCGGGAAAGTGAAAGAGATGACTCACACTTTGACTGCTTGCTAGTAAGAATCTGCTCAATCCATCATGCACAGGCTAAAATGACCGCAAGCGTTCACTCCTCTAGATCATTCACTTGTTCACAACACACTTGCTGGAGAGAAATGCGAATCTTCGTCTTCTGTATGTATCTTCTTGCGAAGAAGATTCGTAGGCACGATTTCGGTTAGAATGGGGTGTGGCAATTACAATGGTGAAAAGTATTCAGCAAATGTTTGTGAAAGTGTATTCGTCTACGCATTTGACCGTCCTCGCGTGAAGTCGCGACCTTCTAAGCTAAGCAGCCGAGAGATGGCGCGTTTGGGCTTTTTTCCACTTTTGCAATCTCTCGACGACTTTCCCTTCCCTGAAACCCAACAGTTGACAGGTTTGACTTTTTGTTTGGCTAGAGAAGAGAAAGAAGCGTGAATTTAGTTGGTGAAGGGGTTAGTGAAAAAAAATGTAAACACACTCATTTTAATGTTGTTTTTTTTTGTTAATGTTTTAAATATATTTAAAATGCATTTTTTCTAGATTTTCAGTTTTTCATGTCTTCATTAGATGACCTCTCTATCGCCAAGAAGACCTCCAGTAGTCATTTTTTCTTTGTTCCTTTACTACAGTAATGATAATCATATTTACTTGCTGCTTTTCCCTTTGTTTTTTTTTTTCATTAAATAGTTGGAGTAAAAAACTATTCTTGAACAAACTTCACACAGTCATATCTCGATTTCCATTATTATTTGTTTTCTTTAATAATAATTCATACGACCGGCTCGCAAAAATGAAGTGCGTTCGGTTTATCTTTGTTTCACTATACTACTTTTTAGAGCTTGTTTGCTTTCGTCAACAAATACCGGGGAATAATAATAACAACTATTTTACTCATTTATATCTTCCCTCGTCAGATTTACTACTATTCATAGGCGGCTTACCGATTTCCCACAATCTTGGATGGTTGTGTGTTCATGGTTACTGTTAGGTATTTTCTTCACTTATTTGAATTAACACCACCTGCTGATCTCTAGTAACTTGTGTGTATGGGTCTGTGTCATATGCTGATCTCAGATTTGAAAATAACCTAATTTAAACTCTGTTTCCGTTCCCTACTCATGTTTCAACGAATCGCAAAAAAAAAATGAAATAATATGAAATAATTTCAGCAATGTATATATTTATTATCTAATTACGCTAACTTGATTCTCTTGCTTGTTTGCCTTCGATTCAAATTACGGTCACCGTTATCGGTTCTGTGACATGCGTCTGGAAAGTTCACACACCCACAGAGCTGCTAATGTTATTTCTTGCCAGCCATTCTGGTCTGTATCGTTATTTTTGGTAGACATTTAGAGCCGTCAAAACGGTCATGGAAATAATAATCAAGCGAAGAGACACGTTACATTCAAAAAGTTGTCTGCCCTCCAGGTAACAATTTAACAACATTGCAAGCAAATTTGCTCGCAGGAAAATAATTTAAAAGGCATAATCCTAACATCCCCTCGTTTCAATAGCTGTGCTAGAATTGTTTAACAAACAACAACAACGCCTAAGAAACATCGGCTAAAAACGCTTGGATGGAATTCAGTACTGCAATGCTTCTACCGGTACTGAGGCGCACACACACGTATAAAATGTCCATACAAATAAAGTAGGCAATCGAAAGTGGTGCCGCTGTAAACAAAACGGGAATTAAGTACACATTTCACATCGCAACCAGGTTTAACAAGAGTTGCAACAATCAGCGACTGAGGGGATATAAAAACAATTCTGGAAATAAAAAGCATAACGACTACCCAAAGGCGGAACAAGAAGGGCAGCGCCGTTTCCTAGCTAGGTATGTCTATCCTTTTTTTTCTGTGATTAGGAGAGTTTGCTTCGTATGATAGATTATACTGTTTGTTTCGTGTTTTACAGATAGGTACTACTTTTTTTTTCGTATTAGAGGTCAGTAAGATCCGAGAAGAAAAATGTGCGATTTACGTCTAGTGCTGATCAGCTCTCATGGGTTGTTGTAGATTCAGTTATGTGTAAAAGGTGTAATAAGACCGAGTAAAAGGGCAGGGTACAATAATTTAAGTCTTCATATTTTTGTCGGTTGGTTGGTTGGGTTTTACGTTCAGGTGATTCTAAAAATCTGAATTGTGAGAGAACCAATAGGAACGATCGATGCTAGTTTGCCTGTATTTCAAAATACTTTCCATGTTCTTCTGGCCACAGCTGTTTTGATCTTGCGGAAGAGTTCTCTGGTTTTGTATCATTATCATGCTCAAAATTTACACAACAAACGAAGCTAGGTCAAGTTTTTCAGGCAAGCAAAGTTTAGGTTATGTTACTAGGGAATAAGGAAATTCTACATTAATTCATGTCGGAAACATAACGTTCGCTTTGCGTACTTGATGCTTGCTGAATGTAGGGGGGGTTAGTTTAAATAAGTTATCTTTCGTTTTCTGCTTAGCTTTCGATCTAATGATAGGATAAAAGGTAGATATACATATATATCATAAAGAGGTTGTCGCAGTTTAGGATAGGTTACGGTATACTAGATATATGATTATGAGGGAAAATTACAAACGAAAGGTAAAGATCACTCGAACACATTCCACTCGCGCTTATTAAAGTAGAACTCATTCACTATCACTGTCGTTAGGTAGTACTTAATTTTGTTTTCGTTTTTTGTTTGTGTTTCGTGGGGAGGGTGGTTAAACAGAGGTTTATAGGATTCGTGTTTGTTTTTGTTGCATATTATATGATTGGTGACAGAGGATGCTTGTGTGGTTTAGTTTGGTTTGGAAAGACTTTGTTCAAGTCGTTTGCTTTTGCTTTCCTGTGGTTTTGTGTGTTTTTGGTGTATAATATATTATTAATAGTATTGCATTACAATTTACAGTTTTTGTATCTTTTTTTTTTTTTGATGAATGTATATAAATATATACGATTGTAGAGCAACGTTGTATAATGATTTGCGGTTAACATGCTGATCTTATCCTTCATAATGTGTAGAAATAGAGGTTAATCGCAAAAAGTGTTTTTGTTTTAGGTAAACACTTCGCTATGGGGTCCATTGCTTGGTTTGAGATTTAAAACAGAAACGAATCCTATGCACAACACGCGCCTACCGTTCCGAGGAAAGTTTTCAATACACCATCTTAGGGGGGAAAAAAGGTTTAGGTAAACAACTAAAACTTACAGGGAAGTCTTATGAAAGTAGGACGACAGTAATTAAAAAATAAACATTCAACAATCATTTGCAATCACGGATCACTTAAGAATTATCATCAGCTTCTAGGTTCAGTTTTGCTAAAATCACTCGTATCGTCTCGATCACGCGCACGCCATTCGCGAATTAGACTTATTTTGGAGCGAATCGCTCCGCGCTTATCTCTCGGGCCGTCAAACATTGAAATGTGCCATTTCTACATCGGTTCCGAATAAAAGAAGGACAAACTCACACGCAAATAGCAAAACCATCCTTCATTTTGAACTCCGAACCGCGAGAAAAGCCACAGCTGAAAGCTCCGCCCGAGAGTTACTTTTTTTTTTGTTCCTAAAGATTCCTCCTTCACTATCAACTTGCTTTGCTAGACGCGAAATTAAACTCTTACTTGTAGCATTTTTTTAAACCGCCTAATTGTGTTCGGTTGTTCTGTTTTTCTTTTCTTTTTTTTTTAGTATGGACCCCATATGATGTAAGCAAAAAACACTGCCCACGCTAACACTAGCCAATGCATAGTTTTGATATAGCTCTCACCGTCGGAGATCCTTCTGGCGACGAACTTGAGAATTTCATCAAGCAGTACAACTGGCAGCGAGAACTTCATCACAGTGAGCCATTCGTCTCCGTTCAGTGGGGTGACCTGGAACACAGTCTGTTGAGGGAGAAGAGACATTATTCCTCCGTACAGCTAAAACACTGTTTCAAGTTGGTTTTGGACATTCGCCCGATACTTACGGAAAGCACATCGACGTGCAGGATGACGAAGTGGAGACCGAACGACAGAGCCATCGATCCGATGAGCCACAAGTTCGACCATGGTGGCATGGTGATCAGAGACTGGTTCTCAGACAAGCTATGAAGAATGAAGAAAAGTAAAATCAGTACCTACAGATTCGAACTATTTTTTCACCCCCAAATCGACGCACCTGTTCATGGCGTTCAACATCTCAATGGTGACCAGAACAGACAGAGCCATGGTCATTGGATGAGGGTCGTTGAAGATCTTGCAGTCGACTCCCTTGAACTCATCACCACCGGCAATGCAGGACAGATGGTGGGTCAAATGCCAGTAGCTGAGCTGTGGGCCGGTCTCGGAGAACATGAACCACCAGGCAGCACCACCGACGGTAGCGGCACCGACATAACCACCAATAGCCATGTAACTGTTGAGTTTGAAAGATAAAATAACTTGATTAATCCAGCGAACTTCTCTCATTTGCTGTTGAAACCTACCGGAAGAAGAGCCAGCCGGAGATCAAACCTTCATTGGCCTTGCGTGGTGGTTTGTCCATGATGTCCAGATCTGGTGGGTTGAAGCCGAGAGCGGTAGCTGGCAGACCATCAGTAACCTATTGCAAAGCGACAAAACAAAACCTTAGTTACAATTCCCTTCGTCGCTAGAAATTCAACCGCAAACTTACCAAGTTGACCCACAGCAGCTGGACTGGGATCAGAGCCTCTGGCAGACCAAGGGCAGCAGTCAAGAAGATGGACACGACCTCACCAATGTTGGAGGAAATCAGATAACGGATGAACTGCTTCATGTTGTTGTAGATGGCACGACCTTCCTCAACGGCAGCGACAATGGAGGAGAAGTTATCATCAGCCAACACCATCTCGGAGGCGGACTTGGCGACAGCGGTACCAGATCCCATAGCAATACCGATTTCGGCCTTCTTCAGAGCAGGGGCGTCATTGACACCATCACCAGTCATAGCGGAAATTTCGTTCATGCTTTGCAGATACTCAACAATCTTGGACTTATGGGCAGGTTCCACACGGGAGAACAGACGAGCACGAGCGCAAGCCTCACGCTGTTCGCTGACTGGCAGATCATCGAATTCGCGTCCGGAGTAGGACTTGCCGGTGGTATCTTCTTCCTCAGTGAACACTCCAATACGACGGCAGATAGCTTCGGCGGTGGCCTTGTTATCACCAGTGATGACAATAACGCGGATACCGGCAGCACGGCAACGAACAATGGAATCGAAGACTTCCTTACGTGGGGGATCAAGCATACCAACAACACCGACGAAGGTTAGGTTGACTTCATAAGTGTAGAACTTGGTCGAATCGTTCAGATCCATATCATCTGGCTTCATTGGGCTATCAGCAGTGGCCAGGGCCAAGCAACGGAGGGTATCGCGACCGGTACCGTATTGGCGGGTCAGTTCCAGGATGCGGTTCTTCAGAGCGGAAGTCAGTGGGACCTTGGTGGTTCCGACACGGGCATGTGTACAACGATCCAGGACACCTTCTGGGGCACCCTTGCAGAACAGTTTCGGTCCGTTTCCGAGACGAGAAGCCTTCAATGGAGTACAGTAGCTGGACATGGATTTACGATCGCGAGAGAATTCCAGAGTGAATTCCTTCTTCCACTTGGTTTCAATTTCCTGACGAACACAGATAGCAGCCGAACGACGATCAAGACCCTGCTTGGTAACGTTGAAGGGATTCATCTTCTCGGCGAGGACGATCAGAGCGGTTTCGGTGGCTTCACCGACCTTTTCAAAGACCTTCTTGACTTCGTTGAAATCAATAGCGGAGTCATTGCACATGATGCAAATGGTACCCATTTCCTGCAGAATATCGTAGTCAGCGGCCTTAACACGCTGGCCCTTCAGGGTAACTTCACCAATTGGTTCGTAGGTGGAGCCGGAGATTTCGAATTCAGTGAAGCTGCTGTCGGTTCCTTCAACCTTTTCGAAGACAAACATACGCGAGACGGACATCTGGTTGGTGGTCAGTGTACCAGTCTTATCAGAGCAGATAACCGAGGTACAACCCAGGGTTTCGACGGATGGCAGGGAGCGGACAATAGCGTTCTTCTTGGCCATACGGCGGGTACCCAGAGCCAGACAGGTGGTGATGACAGCAGGCAGACCTTCAGGGATGGCAGCAACAGCCAGAGCGACGGCAATCTTGAAGTAGTAGACGGCACCCTTGATCCACGAGCCACCGTGAGCTGGATCGTTGAAGTGGCCAATGTTGATGGCCCAGACGGCAATACAAATCAGGGAGATAACCTTGGACAGCTGCTCACCGAACTCATCCAGCTTCTGCTGCAGGGGAGTCTTGATTTCCTCAGTTTCCGACATCTCGGTACGGATCTTACCGATGGCGGTGTTCAGACCGGTTCCGATGACAACACCGCGGGCCTTACCGGCGGCAACGTTGGTACCGGAGAACAGAATGTTCTTCTTGTCCTGGTTGACGGCACGTGGGTCCGGGATGGCATCGGTGTGCTTGATGACGGACACGGACTCACCGGTCAGGATGGACTGATCGATACGGATGGTGGTGGAGTAGATCTTGATCAGACGGATATCGGCGGGGATCTTGTCACCGACGGACACCTCAACGATGTCACCGGGCACGATCTCCTTGGCGCGCAGCTTCTGCACACCGGACTTGTCGCCACGGACGACCTTGCCCATCTCGGGCTCGTACTCCTTCAGGGCTTCGATGGCGGATTCGGCATTACGTTCCTGTTGGATTGGGTGGGGTTTTTTGTGTGTGGATCGGCGATTAGTGGTTGTTTTTTGTTTTGTTTTTTTAATGTGATGATAATGGATGTTGAATCAGTATTTCTGGCATCGTAAGTTCAAATTCAATCAGTTTGAAGTATGATTTGTTGGATTGGTTCGGATGTTTCCTGGAGGGTCAGAGTTGCTCAGTGTCTTTTTATGAGTTACTTTTTAAAGTGAGATGAGACCAAAACCTTTTTTTTTCACATAAATTTCAGGATTATTTAAAAATCCAAGGCCCTGAGGAGTCTACAGTAATACTTCCCCAAGTTTTCTGGATGGCAAAAAACATCTGGAGCATTAAGGAAGCCCAAACGAACAAATATAAGCGACTAGACACATTTATGAAAGTATCCAAACTTTCCACAAATTGGTTCGACAAACAAAGGGTTCACAAATCCTAACCTCCTACGAGCAAAAACATGGAGTTCGGTGTGGATATGGTTGGTCATGAAGTTGAGCGCATTTTGTTCAGCATCACGAGGGAAGCTTGTTTGCAATATTGGGTAATGGGTGTCATTATTCTGAGCCAAATTTTACAAATTTTGCTAAGATATTTTTATGAATCTTACTAAGGATTCTGAGCTCGCCTTTTTTCTGATTTTTGAGATAGTCTTGCTTGGAATTACATCCGGGCTATATTTGTATGCAGGTCTCGCTCGGCATTCTGAATAAATCGGAACATATCAGTTAAATTTGCTTGAGATTTTTAACTTCGCCAGAATTTACGAGGGGATCTCTAATGAAATTTTGAGCAGATCTCTCAAACGATTCTTGTAGAATATTTTTCATCTCATTTGAGGTTCTTAAGAGATCGTTCTGAAACAGGAGTTAATTTTGCTTGGGATTGTGTTCGTGGGTTAGTAGAATTTAGTAAATCCTACTCAAGTTCCCCACTTCAGAAAATGACCGTTTACAACCCCCCCTCGTCTAGGACTTTGTATAGACAATCCTCTCTAAAAGCGTGACGTACTAAATTCTCTGAAAGCAAGCCTCAAAGTATCTATCAAATTCTGCTCAGGACTATCAAAAAGTCTAATCAAAGGTTTTGAGTAAACAATGCTCATCATTGTAAACTAATGATGATGATCTATGATACAGAGACGAAACACTACCAGAATTCTCGGCGAATCTTAAGACGAATCTCACTCATTATATGGAGTCATGGTAAAATATTCTCCTTCAAGTAGTAAGAGTATCTCGTTTGACATTTCAAATAAGATTTGCTCAACATTACAAGCAATTTTTTCTAAGTATTTTGAACGAAATTCACTCACGATTCGAACTGTATTGGGCGTCGAAATCTCAGCAAATCCTTCTCAAGTTTTAAGCAGATCGTTCACAATGTATTGAGTGTGTCCCGTTTAACATGGTGAATCGTTCTGATAATATTGGTGTATCAAGATCACTGAATTAAGTAAACTATATTTATCGAATTCAACATAAGACTTTTAGTGGATTCAGGAATTCAGAAATCAGAAAGAGATTAAGCAAGCGCATTTTGCCGAGGTTTGGTTAGCAATCTATCTCACACTCAGTTCAGCTCGGCTTTTCGTAACTTTTCGTAAAATCCGCACAGCTGAGTACACGGCAATTTAACTAACATTTCAGCAAAAAAGAAAGATTTGTTTACAACAGTAGCATAGAGCACCGCTGATTTCAAATGTTAATTTTGCTGCGATCTTAGCAAACAATCTTTAGCCTTCTTAAGTAGACATCTGATCAACACTTCCCTCTCATCCCTGCTGATCATAAGGACCTGTCCAGGTGTTGAACAACGAGAACGATTGATGAAGAGCCTGTCACACGCAAAGCGGCTCTTCTGGCACTTCCAACGTCTCTGCAACAGCCAATCCAGGAGAGTGAATGGTCGGAAAACGCTATGCTATCCAGCTCAGCAAACAATCTTAGGCAAGATCTGCACAGGTGATAATGACAGAAAAATTAAAGTGAGAACTAACAAAATGATAAGCTTGTTTACAACAGCTACTAAGAGTACCGCTGGTATCAAACGTCATTTTTGCACACTCCCGTTTCATTTTACTCAATTTGTGAGTACAACTGTATACTATCTCTTTTTCTCTCACGGAAATGTTATTCAATTTTCGTAAAAAAAAGGATCTACTCATAAAATTAGATAAGAGATAAAAGAGGTAGTTTACAATTATTCTCATAAATTGAGTAAAATGAAACGGGAGTGTACAATTCAGTAATAGCTCTTGAGACATGTTTCTAATATGCAGTGGGTTTGTCTGTTCTAGATCAATCGTTGAATCTTATGCAACTAAGGACCGATAAATTTGAAACACAGTAAACCCCGGCAACCCATTGCCGTTTAGGGCCCGATATCACTTTCGAACATTCCTTTCTTGTTTTCCTAATCGTGCTAATTTGCTGATTCATTACTCCATGTGATGGGGTGACGTGGTCATGGGCCGTATTGTATATGTGTTGTTCCTTACCTGCCACACACCGACGCAAGCGTTGGCGATCAGAATGAGCAAAATGACCAGGGGTTCCACAAAGGCTTCAACACCTTCATGTTCTTCAAAAAGGGCGAGGACCTAAAGAATTTAAAAACAATAAAACATGATTAGTATCAATTCACGAAGTCAGGGTGTCGTGGTCGTTTCGAGTCAGTTCCTACGTCTTGATTATTCAAAGTCTGTCGTACCAGTGGGCAAGAGTTCTAATTATAATATTAAGCAATGACAGGAAGATTGCTGTCTTTGATTAGCTAGACGAAATGATTTTCGAAGTTACGAAAACATTGTAAGTTTGTGAAGTATTTGATAGTTTTCGTTTTCAGAGGCTCGTAATTTTATGCGACACGCAGGCTTCCTCCCACTCAACTCAGTTAGACACGTTTTCCAATAGCCCATCAGCATCTGATGAAAATGAAATAGATTATGGCGTATGACGAACATGTAGGCCCTTAGTTCCACCTACAATTGTGGAGCAATGCACAGCTCTAACTTTCACATCTGTAGCGAAAAAGGGTTTCGATCGTCTTGACTCTCAATGAATGTGAACCAGTTATGACAGTTAAAGCAATGAACTGTTTGGCAATGTTGTAGGTAGGATGAAGTGCTACAAGTTCATTATTCATAATTTTTTTCAAGTTGAGCTTCTGAAATCTGCTCTGCATTTTCAATAGGTCGCATGTGCTTTTGTGAGCAAAGAATCAAAGCTCGGTCACTCGAAATCATTAGCATTACTACGCAGTTCAACGCTATCATCAGAAAGGATAATCGTGTCCCAACAAGACAGTGTTGTTAGATTTTGTGAAATTCCAAACAGTTTCGAGAAATCGAGCATTGAATCTTTGTTAAAAACAGCACATTCGACCTATTAAAAATTAAGAGCAGAAGTGGGCTATTCGCAAACAAGTTTAACTGAATCTAAGAGAATGGCAGCAAAACTGGTGAAAAGTGGAAATTTACCGATGATGTAACATAGTAACGAAAATCTTTGTAATTAAGACGAAACCTTTCATGTCAAACACAATAACCTACAGTCTTCAAAAGAAAACTTATTGATTCCATAACTACGACAAACATTTCTTATTATATGAATGGCAGAAACTTTGTTTGACAGAATAAAAAAAATGCCGCGTTGCGGTGATGGCATGGGAAGGGTAAGGTGGGCGGGCGACGTGGCAGGTGCCACAAGGTCAGCATTTCTTAGCCAGCCCACACCGGCAGACACGACCAAGTCGCGCTACGGTGGTGCTGTGAACATGCCATTTATCATACCCGTACCAGGAATAGAAATGTTGTAATTTTCCTAAATTTTCAAAAGCCAAAATTCGTGACAGACACGGGCAAAATGTTCTACATCAACGGACAAGAGCTGACAGGTTTGATGTCTTTTTTTGCGTATGGTCGTTAGCTCATATACCACAACGTGTGAGATCTATTTGCCTCCCGGCCTGTGTCGGTCGTAAATTATACTCTCTTGAAGAAAAACCGTTTGACCGTACCGGGATTTAATTATCGATAACGCCTTCGGACTATATGGCATTGTACGTCACCCGGCGGCAGTGGCTAATGGCAAATGGGACTCTTGAGATTATTGAAATAACTTCGCACTAACTTGCCGCAGAGTGTGAAGAGACTAACGCGCGAAAGGGTTTCTGTTGTTGCTACTACACAGCAGTCTCGAAGCGAGGTGAAGTACATTTTCGTGTTGAACAATGAATTGTCTTTTAAAAATATCTCCACTTTTTCGGTGGTAATGTACTGCTGCTAGTTACGCTCGGATTGTCACCAACGGGTTGCGGGCGGTTCAAAGTCAGAGTCAGTGAATGTGAAAACAGCTACTTTTTCCCCGAAATGGTGCTTAGGTCAACGTCTTCTGGGTCGATGAAAACTAATGTGGAATTGAAACGTAATACTTACGAAGGAAATGATAGCAGCTAGCAGCAGAATCTTAACCAACAGATCATCGAATTGTTCCAGAACTAATTGCCAGATCGTTTTTCCTGTGGGAATTGAAAATTCATAATGAGTATTTGGTTACATTGTTTTAGGAGATTGAGCACGGCAAGCGACCTGTCATAATCCATTAGAGTCATCATCGTCGGAAGTGAATTTTACATTAATGTTCATTGCTAAATTGTAGAATACTTAAGTCCAATTAAACAAAACACCGCTTACTATCTACTAACTTATTTCTACACGACTAACAGCATTTATGCTGTGTATGATTACCTATTTTTCTCCATTTTCCTCCTATTAATTAGCGGCTCGTGAACCATCTAATAACAATCTCGTGCATAAACTGCCGGTAGACGCTTAATAGTATCATGTTCAACGTAACATAGGTCATATTATACTCCCACCGACAGTCCAACTTCAGCAAAATCAGCTCCACAACGAAGAACTTTGCTACCTTTCGTCCTGTTTCTCGCTCCCAATCTATTTTGATTGATTGCGCTCTGTGGTTCCGGAAAACAGGTCACATAGCTCTACATAGACTGCTGCACATCAACTATGTGTGCCAGATGCGCTGCTGCATTCGTTCTTGAAGAGCGCAACAAGGTGCAACCAACAAACACGGGGTGCAATCGGCTACATGTGCGCTTGCTACGGGAAAAGTTGCTGTTTAAATTTTACGACCCACCGCCGCCGTGGTCGCCGCTGGAAGATGAATCGATCTTGGGCTGGGTCATGTCTCTTCAACAAAGCGCCACACCACCACCCGAACGGATGCAGCAGTAAACATTGCATTGATTTACACTTTGTTTACACGTGTGTATTTGTGTGCATTTTGACGCTTGCAGGGCCAGTAGAATTTCTCGCGGTCGGTTTGCGAAAGAAAGCGAGATACCGACTTGACAACGCGCGACGACCACGCTGTTGGAATATGATGGAGCGCCGCTGACGAACTCGGGTAAATAAAGTCATGGACGACTATATACCGTTGTAAAAAATACGTCTGTGTACCTTTACTATTTACACGACACCCTTCTGCATTTATTATTATTATATAGGTACCTGGCTGCAGTCGAGCCAGCCAGCAGCGGCTGAGGAGCAGCCATAATCATCAAAGTCGATGACGTCGAAGCTCCCGGAGCGCAGTTGTTGCAATATAATCAGTCAGCGATTGTTTTGGTCGAGAGTAGGGTTTCCTTTGTACTGAATTCTCTGGCCCTGTGAGAGAGTTCTAATTGCAACCGAGGCACAGATGATTCGATCTGCTGCAGCTCATAGATGAGTTGGAAGGCGTCGTTTGTTTGGCGCTAATTGGCGCTGCTCCGCTGATAAGCCGGAGAACTAGATGACGGGATATTGGTTCAACCGTGAAGACACGTTAGCTTCGATCGTAGTGTCGTTTTACTTAGTAGACAAATACCAGCGCACGAGTTGTTGGTGCGATTTGCTAAACTGGCATTACTTCGGTAGTTGTAAACTGCAGCAGCACGTGGATTGAAATCAATCATGGGAGTGTTGAATCCGGCGAATCCGGATAACAACTGTTGCAGGCATGGAAATCAGTACATTGATTTCTTAACTGATAGATTACAACTAGAATCGACGCGTATCAGTAATTCCGACGACAGCTGAAGTTGCACATGAGTGGATTCTCGACAAGTAGAAGGTTTGAAGGGAACTTTCATTCCCATCACTCAATTTGACATAAATCATAAATGTAGCCTAACGACCAGGTTCTGATGAATTATTAAGGATAAAATTATTGAAATACTACCTGACTCAACAATTTAAGTTCAACATAAGAGCTGCTTCACTTCTTGCATTAACGAAAGCATTTTCGTTTGAACTTTTGTTTACTTCTTTATCTTTGTTAACAAAATCAGATACCGGGCGATCGGCTGTCCGGATCTTGGCAAAAAAAAAGTCGAACCCAATTGGAAGCAACTAACAACTTGGTAAAACTTAACTAGCCACTCAGTTGCGTTTGTTTTTCCGCATAATTTTCCAAAATCCTCACAGCCGACTATTGCCGACCCGGTAAGGGAAGGTCCATTAATTATGTCACGCAGTAAGGGCTCGTGGGAAAACGTGACGATCCATACAAAAAAATTTGATTGTCCATACAAAAAACGTGACAAGGGGGAGGGGGGGGGGGGGGGCTTAAAAAAAGTCTATTTTTGCGTGACGTAATTAATGGACGTTCCCTAATTGAAATTATACTGATATTTTTCGGTTCACAGATTGTAATTGTTTTCGATGTTTGACAAAACTCTGACAATCATGACGTTTTAATTTTTCCTAACGGGAATGGAAAAAATGCCTACTGCGTGGGCTTTTTCAGAAAAGCGGTTTTTATTTACAACGGTACCTTACAGTACCGCTGGTATTATTGAGCTGCCAAATCAGAAGAGTGTGTACCAAGTATGGCGTCCCTTGCGTCAAACTAAAGGTTTAGTTTTAAAAAATTACATTTCCTGGGTATATTCACAGAAAATTATTGGTCATAACTTTTTTCCTCTCCCGGGTCTTGTAATCCCGGTAATCTTTGTTATCTATACAAGGAACAAATCACTGAAAAGTAAATCAACTGTATCGTGAAAATTTTGACTATATTTTGCACGCTTTTTAACTTCGCAAATTTCTCATTAGCTCATGCTGCGAAATGTCAGGATTAACAGCGGATTCCAAGTACACCAATATCGGAAACTATTCGATGAAAGATTCCGAAAGCTTAGTTCGTAAGCAAACTGAGCAATTCACATTCAGCGAAGTTACCCAGAATTATTCAATATTCAGTGATAGGTATACTTAGTAAACCTGAAGCGAATTGATTTCAAGATAATTTTTTCAGTCACGTTGAAAAGTTAACGAGCTTTTTCACGAACAGTTCAATGAAGATATTGAAAAGAGGATTCCCTCTTGGTCTTGAAGACATATTTAAATTGGTATATTTAGGTTCTATGGAATAGAATCCTCCGGGAAGAGTAGGTGAAGACTCTACGGGCCTGAGCTGCAAGCAATCCGGCGGGTCCACGGGTCGTGGATGGTGGGGTTCCATCCGATATGATGGATAGCTACTGAATACACGAATAAGTAGACTCGGAAAAAAGCGAGCCACCACGCTCTTTAAAAATAAGGGTAAAAGTCCAAGCCTTCACCCATTTGAGCGTCTGTTCTCCATGTTAGGGGCGGCTCAAAACAGCGTCTGGTCACCATGTTAGGAGCGCCTGAGTCACCGTCTTGTTAGTGCGCCCAGGACTCTAAATACAAAAGCCGTGGGCATTGCGAGCCGACACCATTAAAAAGGAATGGCGACGAATAATACACAAGGAATAGAATCCTGTGGCAATATAAATTTTAGGATAGATTATTCATCATCTCACATGTTTTTAAAAGATGATTAGCTCTTCAAAAAACAAACAGCGCTAAAATTGCTGTCCCAAATCGACGAATTTTTTTCATCAGGGTCCAACTGAAAGACGTACACAATCATTTCTTCTGTGAGTTTTTCGTCATTGAAAACTCGCCTTATTAATTCACTACGATAATTTCCAAGAGGAAGGATCTTCCTATCGGATAGAACCAAAACATAGGTTGACTCGGTATGACGAGAAATGTCCAGAAGAAAACGTTGTTTATGTTTATCAGTTAGGCCCTACACACAAAAGGCTCTACACACAAAAGAATCGTCACGTTGCTTTTAAGTGAAACAAACTTTTTTTCCTCTTTCAAACCCAGTAGCGATTAACTCAAATTCGCGTAGGGTTTACGAGATTTCTACATACAGTGACGGACAATACAATAAGACCAAAGCCTGATTTTCATACAAAATGGTCATATTAGGAGGCTTGCCTTTAATTTTTCGAGAACCAATTCTAGGGTTTTTTTTCAATAGGGCGAATCTACAATTGAGAGATTCTCTCTGGGCGCGCTCTCTTTCATTCATAAACCAATCACCTTTACGTTTTTCATTCTACTATTTGTAGAGTATGTTAGCCAGCACTGTTGTGTTTCGATCTTTACTAAAGAATCCCTCGAAAGTTTTATAATGGCGCTGTAATGAATGACAGAGAGCGAGCCCGGAGAGAATCTCTCAATTGTAGATTCGCCCTAATGAAAAAAAAACCCTAGAATTGAATTACTAAATTCTCATCTGCATTAAATCCATCATTTTTCATTTACCACTTAAAAAATTAAAGACACCGCATACGACAAAACAATAAGACTATTCTTGATTTCCATAAAGGATGCTCGAAGTTGAGGATCTGAATTTTGATTATTGTTGCACGGGTCATTTTGATATCAGTATATTATAGATTGTAATTCACACTCATCAACATGGCCTAACCTATGGATATCAAAATGAGATCTTATTGTTTTGTCGTAGTCTGTAGTTTCTGAAGGGGTGAAGGAAACATTAGGAAACATTCATTAAAGATAAAAAGTCAGGTTATTTCTAGACTATTGCCAAAATTTCAGTTCAATTACTTCACGGGAAAGTGAAAGAGCCTCCAAACATGACCATTTTGTATGAAAATCGGGCTTTGGTCCTATTGTATTGTCCGTCACTGTATATTGAGATATATTTAATATATATTTAATCTGAAATACATGATCTGATAAATCTGGTATTTCTAATCTGATGAGTAGAGGACATTGGGGAATGTTAAATATCGCTCAATTGTTCAAAAGGACTTAAAAAATGAGACTTTGTTCACTTGTTTCATCGAGTTTTCGCCTGGTCTCAACTTAGTTCTCTAGAACTCGTGAACTTTAGAAGCCATAATTGTAAATTCAGAGCTTTCTAAGTCAATCACCAGAAAATGAAATTGTAGATTGATTGGTAAACACAATGATATTCTATGCCCAGGGAAGTCGAACAAATTTCCAACCCGAAAGATTTCGAATCGGGAATCGAACCCACCCCCTTCGGCTTGGTAAAACGTCCTACTCAATTTAAATTTTAGGTAAAAAAATATCTTCAAGGTACTGTGGAGAGCACCTTATACATACTTTTGGGATGATGCTGTTCAATCATCATCACGTGGATCAACTTCATATTGATTAAGTGGCGTGAAACTTATAACGGAGTTGTTTTATCTCAACGTTGGATGGAAACAACACAAGTAAGTAGGTTTCCCTCACAAAAGAGAACTACTTCAAGCGTGCCTAATTTCATGGGTACATCATCCAGGATCAACAGAACTCAATAGTACCATATATCCCAGTCAAACGGTTTCTTTGCATCTTGGGGTTTGCCCATGCTAGTCATTTTAATATTTCAATGCTAGACAAGATTCAACTATTTATTCTCCTGGAGATATGTCCACGAAACACCTTGTTTCAACATAGTGGCGTGACATAGTTGCTAAATGTGAGCTTAGGTCAAATATGCTTCTAGTGTAAGCTAAACGTTCACAACCAGTACTTAAAAAAATCTTGAAAAGTAATGAAAAAGAAGTGAAAAAGAGACTGTAACTTGTAATTTTTAGGAAAATGCATAGACGCAGTACAACCTATCAAGAGCAACTATTGATCAGGCCACATCGGTGATTGAGAAAAACAAATTGAGGCAATCGGAGCTCTTCTACACACACTATTAACGTTATCTGGTTGGAAAACGTTCCCCTACTTAATGGTACTATTAGTATGCGTGGACAGGCTCCGAATGGCGAGATAAACCTCAAGAAGTTTTGTTTACAAAAGCTCTTGTGACCGTCTGTATTGTTGATCTTGCTATTCCAATACTATTCGTGTGACCAAAATTCTCCATGGAGGAATCTAGGGTACGCAAAAATGAGGTTAACCGTCATAGATGGCGCTTGTTTTCGAGCTGTCTAAGCAAAGTAATTGGTAATAAAAATATACGAAAATCATCGACAATGACGACACTGACCAATTTCAAACAGTATCAAAAATATCCAGAAAGTTATTATCAATTGCAGTTTTGAATACTACGATGTTTAACCTCACTTGGATTCTTCAATTGCGACCAGGATGTTGATCGTAGAGGAAAAGTTGGAGGTGGATTCGCTTTTGACAACTAACTTCAACTGGAAAGTTCAAGTAAAAATACCGGAGTGAATGAATGAAATAGTCATTTTTGAGACCCCTCGCATTAGCTAAAGCATCCGCCATCAATAAATTTGTTTATGTCGTTTTCGGTTATTGCCAGTTCGGAACTGGGTTCGCCCTAGGTCCGCCTTAACAGTTGTCAAAACGTTTTTTTATTCAATCGGGTTGGATCTGGATCTGGATGGATGAGATTCGCTCTCATTATCGTTTTTCGAGCTCCAACCTGGATTCACCAATACACACAAGCATGAACTGTCAAAATAAAATGTTAATATATGTCTTGCACAATTTCCATCATACTGAAACTACTGTGGATCCATTTTCGTTCGGTAATTGCGAGTCAGAGTCAGACCTGACCCTGGTTTAAAATCGAAAACGAATTAGTTTCACAGTACTGCACAGTAAAATCGCGGTGATCAGTTCAAATATTACTAATATAAGACTACAAAAATACTACAATTACTACAATACTAGAATACTACAATTATAAGTCCACTGGCAGCAGAGCATTCATCACTTTGTTATGTTCCTCGTGATTATGTTGAATAGAAAAGACATCAACACATCAACGCGTTATTTATTTACAGCGGCACCAGAAACAATCCATGAATTTTCACCGAAGTTCACAAATGCAAAATGAATCTATTTTATGGCGAAACCACTGTGAACATTCAATCCCGTGGAATGTTTCTGAGTGACGGTGTTGTCGTTAAATGTCTTGAACTCCCTTTCTAAGGTATTGACTCAAAGCTCTCCAAGCCAATTATTGTTGACATTTATATATTTCCTGGATCGAAACGGAATTCTAACTCCCACCGTCTAGGATTTGGCAATATCTTCACAATGTTCACTAAACGACGATGATGACTTTGTCGAGATAACAATTGGATTCGTTGGCTTATCACTGATGGATGCCGAAGGACACTCGCTCAACCGAAAACAGCTCCTTACTTACCCTCTTCAGCTGGGAGTTCTGTAAAGTAGATAGAAAGCAAGATTAGTCACTGGTTAAAAAGACATAGGGAGACAGACAGAAGCATATGCTTGTTACACCAGTATTCCAGGTGTCGGATTTTCGCCTCCTATCACATACAGCTTGTGGTGATGATACTGACCTAGATTTGGATAATAATATTCTACGTTTGGTGCTTTGCATAAGATAGGGAATTGGAGCATGGAATTGTCTCATGCTTTTCGTAGTCCGTCGCCCGAGATACCGCCGTTAGACATTCGAGATAGACAGACAGCGTTGCCAGAAGAACCCCTCACCGCATACAAAAAAAATTACTCGATTAATAACCTCATTTCCCGGAATCTGCTACCGCCGCTGCTGAATCATATGATTTACTCTAAAAATACCGATAAAACATTCTGCTCATAGGCATTCCCTGGGGGCGCAGTAACGAGCTTAATCACATTCAGACAGCAGCAGCAGCAGCAGCATCAGCGATATCTGACTGACGTTGAGTGTGGGATGAAATCTTCTTACGAAAACATACACACATCACGCACAACGTGTGTGTAGATCGATCTCGTGGCACTCGTGGAAAAGTTAGTGTGCTGGATTTTACTCCACTGGGCGAAAGGGATTCTTTCCTGGAACCAGACACGCTTTATAAATAGGCCAGTTCCAATATTAGGATTACGATATCGAATTATTGTTGCTTTATGATCAAATCACTGTTTGGGGGGAAGAAAATCTGTGCGATCGGCAGCTTATCGCCAGAACGGAGGCACTAATGCATCGTAAAAGATCGCGATTTTCACGGTTGGTTTCTAGCGGCATTTGTTCCGGCCGACTGGATTCAACCTCGTGGCTGGAGAATGGGAAAGGCCTTTTAATCAATGCTTTCATGGGGCGGCAACAAAGTGGTTATCGAATTTGCGCTAATTAAAGTCGTTAATCAAGTTGGCCGAATCAAGCAAAATGGTAGCGGTGAAAAGGAATACGCATAAATCAATGTCCATTTTCAAATTCAATGGGAAAAATAATCGACTCCTGATAGATTCCTAATTCTTGCACGCTTGAATCTAAAGCTGAGACAACCCCAGCAGCTAACCCCTAATGATAGAACCGGCTGGCAGCATTTCAGTCACTCAGTTTAACGATGTTGTCAACTATAATTGCTGCTCGAAAAATTCCCTTGCGTGGCGGGACTTTTCCCACCCGACTTTTTCCCACAACCAGCAATCTCGAAACCGACGACCGCTTTTGATCGCTGGCAAGCTGTAAATCCTCACTCCCACACCTTTGATATCGCATTCAGCAGTGACATCGAAAGGAGTGACGAGGCGCACCTTTAGCACACCTACCGGTTTGGGAAACGGACCCGTCGATTCGCCGAAAATAAATATTTACCAATGCCACTGAGTGCAGAAATGCGCGATGACAGAGCGGGACCAGATCGAAATTCGAAATTGGAAATTCTACGGCGCACGGTTTTGTCCCCAAGCCTAAGTTGTTCGCCGAAGACAGACGCTAGGCTAGGTTAGGCTATTTCGGTCCATTGGCTAGCGGACAGGCAGCTTGCCAAAACCAAAACAACACCCTTCGGAGCTGAGCGCACGGGATGTAAACAAAGTAAGAGCTGCTAGAAATGCGCGCAAATCCCAAAGATCATCGGCAGGAACTTTGAGCTTTTGCGTCGTCGTCGTCTTCGTTTGCATTGATTTTGTCGCTGTCGTCCTTGTCTATGAGTTGAGAGAAATTTTCCGGCGGATATTTTATCGATCTCGAAGATCTGAGGCCACCACCTTCGCGTGCTATGAGTTTGCTAGGAATTTACGGCCACCAGCCGGATTTAGAGCAACAGGTGGATTTTGTGTTCGTCCTATGTCACAGCAAACTGAAATTGTGTGAAGTTCTTCGATCCGACGGACATTGATGTGTACCGGTTTTTTTTTCTCTTCTATCTGGCCAAGGTGTCTACGAAGCATGATGTGATCTATTTTGGTGTGTCCGTCATTTGTGAGCGGTAATCGTTTGAGTAAATATTCGCCCAAGTGTTGCGTTTTTCGGGGTTATCGCGTATGTAAACAATCCCTGGGATTCCGCTGGATCGATTCGCATGAGTATGAGACTTGCAGAGGAAGGTTCCTGTGATGCGATCAAGGGGGCGATGTTTGTTTAGGTTTTCACTCGATTATTGGAATCGAATCTGCGTTCTCGATGTGTGGAGTGGAACAAAGGAAAACTGAATTAACGTCATCACTTGTTTGCAGCCGGCAAGTGAGAAGGAGTACCCGTGCGTACCAGTTTTTCCTTTTCTAGACGCAACTACAACACAAACATCTGCTGGAAGTATCAACGCTAGCAACGATGTTCGCAATATCGAAGGCATTGTATTTCTCGGCAGAACTAGCATTTTTGCACTCAGCGTTCCGCCTCGAGTCACGGTTAACGACCACACCACGTGCAACTTCCAAGGGACGACGGCGGACGACGATGATCATGATCACCGGTGCGCAACTCACTCGTCAACGGTGCTGACGTCAAAGCTGACCCACAGTCTCACACTGCCTATTAGTCGGCAGATGCAACCGAGTTCGGTGCAAGTGCGTGACTGCTTCAAACAGACTTCAAAGCGTGTGATGGCAATATGCAGTCAGTCTGTTCGACGTCGAACTGCTGTGAATTTATAATTTTATTTATAACACCGTCCTAATCGTGCCAATGTCGCACACGGCGAATGAATAATTGTCCCCACGGAGTCTGTCTCTCCCCCCGCGAGTCGAGTTGGTGGTTGTTTTGCGAACGATGAAAACTTTGGCGCTGTACAGCCAGGAAGGAACTTGGAGACATGCGTCGCGAAAAAAAAGGCCATGACACTGAGCGACAGTGAAGGATCCGCGCGATCGTCGGTAGTGGGAACTGGTTTCATTGCGCGATCGGGTGCGTGTGATTGGTGTAAAATGTCAACAGCGCGCCGGGTACCGATTAATCCTTTACGAAATTGTTGATGGCGATGATGCGCATTGCATTTAGCAGATTCTGGGTTATGGTTAATGGCTATTAGCGTGTGGCTATGATAGGGGACGGGGAGGTAATTTGCCTATTGAAACTGCAAGCCACGTCTGGTCGGACAATCCGTTCGTAAATGGGTAAATGGGCAAATGATTCTCGTTAGGCGGCAAGATTGTAAACACTTATTAATACTCCCCCTGCTGCTGCTGCTGCTGCTGCTTGGGGGCGAAATCAACATTCAATTGCGACGCAATTATATGAAATTTTCCATTGAAACTTTACTTTGTGTTTTAGAATGCGAGCTCGGATTGGTCGATTGAAGTGTTAAGTAGGCCATATTCGAATCTATGCATTACCACAAAGCCGCTTTCGATGGATTGAGAATGTCACCTGTTTTAATCCCACGATCACTAAACGGATTGTTGAGAAAATGAGGTGAGGTATTTTTGGCCCTATTTACTCCACTTGAAACTAGGAATGTTAAATATAGGTCATAATGTCGTAGAAGCAATAAGTGATGTGAACACAAAATGTGCATTCAACAACGGTTTAAAAAATTGGCATCTCGTTAAGAGAAGCCTCAGAAGGATTCGCTTAACATGTTGAAGCTCGATAGAATCGGAAAAATTTCGAAAAATTGGCTCAAAATCCAGAGGATTTTTTTTCGATGAATATCGATGAGAAAGCTCGAGACATATTTGCTTGCAATGCTATTAAAAATGCTGAATAACCGGAGTAAAGTCTAACATAAAAAAGATAGCAATTCTAACACTAATTTTGATGTCAGCATCAAATGGAAATCAATATTTATGTTCATTTAAAGATCGCCAAATGTAATATCTAATTTATAGTTTTATGCTTGCTGTAATTTTGGGTTCATTTTACTTAAAGAACAATAGTTTCGTTCCCATCGCCTTTCCAGAACAACAAGTGTTACTCATCATCATCAAGAATACTCATTTTGCTATCAACTGGGGAAAAAAAACTAGTGTGAGACCTTTCCAATTTGCTCTCAATGTTAGCAGAATCAATTTGATTGTACAGGAATAAATTTTTGCTCTTTTACCGTTAAAACGACCAAAACCGTCAGCAGCCTCAGTAATCAGCAAAATCAAAACATCATAAATAGTTTTCTATTTGATTTCTAACTCTCTTTCGAGAAGACACTCACAAAGTAAGATTTCTTTATAATCTCATGGTTTTCACTTGTTGACTAGTTTTCCCTTTTTTATTTGTTACTTCGAATCAACGTGCTTTCAGTCTTCAGCTTTCAACGGCGCCGACTGGAATTAAAACCAGAACCACTGAGGTGCGAAGCAACCCGGTTTTCCATCCTCTCTGAAGGTGTGGACTAGGCAATGAAAAGCGCTTAAATTCTTTGTAATTCCAGTGGAAAGACACAGTAAACACTGAAGTGGTTATAACGAAATCAGATCGTAAATTAATAATAGGGTAGGATTCAACCATTATAAGTTGAATTTAAGTGATTACGTCGAACATAAATGTACGACGTAATAACGAAAGTACTTAATTGGTACCGTAAAAAAAATCTGGAAGATTTAGAGATACCCCCAAAGGATCTCCTCGATTTGTAGTGACTCATGAAAGGATAGACTGGAGAAAGCTCACACGATCTTAAAAAATCCCACACGAAAAACCTTATGAAGTGGTATGACGAGTCTAGTTTACATATAGATCTTAAAAAAAGAGTTAGAGGGAGGTTGAAAAAGAAAACAACTGGAGGTTACACTTACGACTTTCTAGAGAATGTTCTATAAGCAGTGGCGTCTCGTCCATATGTGCACCATTATCAAATTCATCGATTTAATACTCCGTTAATACTCGCAGACTTTGCATTTCAAATGGTGCACCAGATCCTGTATATACCACACGTGGATCGTTTGTAGATGTTTTTCCTATAACTTGATTGCCGATGAGTTAGTGTCTGTTTTGTGCACTTTGTAGTCTGCACAGAGTAGTTTTACTCACTGGCTAGTTGCAATTTTATTCTGTTGTTTCGGGACATTGACAAGGTTTTTTTTGTGGCATATCACAAGAGACTCGGCAAAGGAGGAACTATGGAGCAAGATATTGTTGTCAAAATTGACGTCCGGGTTCGAAAGAAAGTGCACAACCGGTTAATTTTCTCATGCCACTGTCTATAAGGTTTGAGGGAAGTTTACATGAAAAACTCCCCAGAAGGTATACAGACAAATTTTCGTAGAAGTAGTCGAGAAGTTTACAGATAAATTCCACTCCAATCACAGAAGACTAGAGACAAATCTCCAAGTTGTCTTCTAGTTCCCTGGATTTTGATAGAAATAGCAGTTGGAAACAAATTTGTTGAACTTAACAAGATCCTCTTGGAAATGCACAGCTTGATGCCAAATCAATTCCCAAGGTGGATAATTATTACAACACTTTCAAACTTGCATAACTTTTTCTCAATTTGATCATTTAGTTAATGTCAAATGTCAATTATGCGGAGATTTCAACAAACATTTTGTAACCGAGATCAACAAAGGAATTTAAGTGAGTACATAAGAATGACCAGATTTGTCTACACGCAGAAAAAATATTTAATTTTAACAGGCGCGAGAAATTTGCTCTTGTTTAATTCCAAGCCAAAGGAGGCGTAAACAACGATATTGTTTGCAATCTTTCATGCGCCATACAACAATGTTAGCAATCTTGCATACAACAGGCCAGCTTCAGGCGTTATTTGGCTTAAATTCACATGAAATATCCCATTATTTTCTGACAAATGTAGCATTACCTTTATATGCATTAGATAACGCAGAAAATTCAATGTTTCTTTCTATCCGTTCATGCGACTTCGCTAAAAGTGGTATGAGGATAATTCATAGGATTTTGTCCCAAAAGACATGAACCTATCGGACTATCCTGAACTCCTTTAGATCGAAACCTTTCAGTCCTTGATGAGAAGAAAACGTAGATGGACTAAGGCGGAAGCGAAGGACGCAAATGGATCAATCGAAAAGCGTTGCAAAAATTAGGTTCTTCGAATTTAAATGGTACAATGGGGGGCGTCAATTAGTAAGTAATACTCCCATCCTACGACCACGCTCAGTATGAAACTTGGTGTTTTGGACCAACTCATTCAGTTTAACAATATTCCCTGCTAGTAGAATGTTAATTTCGGCCGCTTAGCTGCAAAGAGCAGCTCTGGGTCCAACATTCAGATTAAAAACCAAACACCTCTTATTTAAGTAGACTCAGAATGCATGATAAGCTCCCTAGATTAAGGCAGCACGATTCAATTTTAATCAAACTTGATTAACTCAACTTGACCCGTTGAGCAGGGATGCTGAATACGCCCCAGTCCGTAGGAGAATTCGATAAAAACATAAGCTTGGTTCAATGGATATCTCATGTAGAATGAACTGAGAAATCCGAGAAAGATTCTTCATAATCCAATCTAAGAAATGTTTTTTTCAATTTAGTTCAAACCTTCAAGACCGAGAAAAACTGTTTGTTATTAAAAACATTTTGTAATTCTTAGTTGAAAACTCACGTTAGATTCGTACTGATTCCTGAGCGTAATTAGATGGAGACTAAGCTGAAGCTGAAGACTGAGCGTACTGGATTATAACCAGAAGGATTGTTCCAGACTGTTCAGTAAATTTTTCTTGGAGTCCAGCAGGATTTGATAAAACAAATTGAGCTTGTTTAAATAGGAATTTCGAGGAGAATTCACGTAGAACCCCGAGGAATACTCTTTCAGAACTAAAGGAAAATAATCGCTACAAGAAACGCTCAGTCTCAGTAAGTTCCCCAAGCAAATTGTAGCATACTAATATAAGGAAATCGAGTAGGATTTGCTCAAACTGATCGTAAAAGCTAGGACCAATAGAAAAAGGCATTTGACAAACTGCAAATCAATGTTCGTTTCATTACCAAGACTCTAAACAAATTCATAAGAAATCTGCTCCGTGTTTGATCATGTCAAACTTTGATTATTGTTTTTCAAGCTTTAAATCAAATGTATCAGGTCCAAAAACTAAATACGATCTTATGGGCAACCGATTGCCTCGACAACTGACCACTGGGTAGCAGAGTAAAAATAATTCGCTTTGGATTAGCCTCCATTTTGGGTCGCCTCAAGAGTGCCACTTTCCTTGCCCATCAGTCAAATTCTTTACTCAGAAAATGTTCACGTCCCATCCACGGACTGGTACGTACCCAACCTTGTAGGCAACATGCCATTTTTGGACCTGTTGCAAAAATCGAACGGATACTGTACTTATTCTTCACTATTCTCAAAACTACATCAAAGTGACCTGATTTCCTGTTGCTCTCACTTAATTTTGACGTAAGCAGTAGATGAAATTGATGTTCTATTCACCTGAACATTCACGTAGAACAACAAAGCAAAACTTTGGAATACATGTCATTCACGGTTAAAGCTTCAAAATTCATCCTCTTTTCACATAAATCGGACGTGAATTTTTTTAGAGTGTATACCCAACCAGTGATATCCCCCCCTCCGAAAAAGAGGGTGCCACAAAACTAATTTACCTCCGGACACATTTCCCCAACAACTGTTTCGCCCCTCTCGCGAAAACACAGCCCCTGACACCCTGTGCTTGTATTAAAGGATGTGCCTTCGAGTGATTGCCTTGTTACAAGTTCAGCAAAGAGGAAGCCTTTTGAATACAACTTGACATTATCCTTTGGCAACTGCAACCACCCGCGCTAGTGGGACTCATACACACACATACACCGGACGGGGTAGCCGTGCATACCATGTGTGAAGTGAGAGAAGGCATAGCAGAAGAATGATGGCACTTATTATATGCCAAGAGGAACTACCATACTTCCACTTGCATGCTGACAATGGCATTCATGGTTGCTTTGGCTTGTTGAAACACCAGAGGGAAAATGTTTCCTCGGAAACAATAACAGTCTGACCTGAATCCCGGATGAATCAGACGGGGACTCGCTCTACTTCAAACATCTGCCAGAATCATCAACCAGCGCTAGCTAGTCGAGGTTCTTCGAGGCAGATCTCACCCATAGCGTGGAAGTTAATCTTCGGTAATTTACGCCGAACAGCTCCTAGCTTATATATTATTTATTATTTTAGTGGAAAATATTTTCTCAATCCCCCTCGCTTGTCCGTTGATTCGAGATCACACCGCACTCCCAGAATCCAAATCGAACCATTTGCCCCGCGCTGCTGCAGCAATATGTAATATTTTCATCGCTTGAACTGACCTTCCTCCGGAACACAAATCTTCAATCCACCACCGGCAACAGAGAGTTCATAAAAGAAATTTTATTGTATTCCTAAAATAAAAATTATTGCATGTGTTTCGCATCAATGCTGTGGCGCTGGCGAAGATCGAAGAGGCATTAAGATGTCTGTTTATAATTACACAGCTCTTGAGATTAAATTTGTGATCGCACACAGACCAGTCTACCACCAGATAGAAGGAAAAACGCAATATTTACAGCAGTGCCGAAAGCATGAAAAATAGTCGAACATTTATCCGGCATTGGCATGATTAGTTACACCCGAACCCGAGATCGAAGTGACGTCACTAATAGACACGGTACACTCGTTGGCAGATAGCAAAAGGCAGCAAGCACGTGCTCATCTGCTAATGAGCGAGGATTTCTGTATGGAAAGGGATCAATCATTCGAATGAGGGCCACGCAAGATCTCGCGATTTTCGAGCTCGGGTGCAATAAATATAAACCCCCCCTATCCCTGAAAGGCGAGATGGAGAACCTTTGATCTTTGCACAAATCTTAACACAGGATTGCGCTTGTGAAGGTGAGAGTAAACCGAGATATGAAAACCGTTTGATCTAGATAATAATTCTTGGCTAGCTAAATTTGCGGCTGGTGCAATCTTGAAGTAGTAAAATCGTTTGAAGAAGGCTGAAATTGGGTGATATTTCAAGAAGAATATAGCAAATAAAGCAAACCGAATAAATCACAGCATTGCTGCTTTGTTTGCTACAAATGAGAAGACACATTTTCTTGAATGATTCGCAGTCAGCACGAACACCAACAGCTGCCTTTGCCATTCGGCTTCTGTTTGCAACTAAAACATCGACGAGTCGTCTCCTTTTGAAAGGGAATCAAAATGTAAACATGTCTTCAACCCGGCTTATCCAGGCCTTGAAGGCAACCTGCTTTATTATTTATAGCGATGGTTTTAGGTGCGCTTAGAACAACCTTCACCGCAGACAGGTTCCCACACACAGAGCCTTGTATTGATGTTTTTTTTTCAGTCACGAAAGCTACTCTTATCCTGCTTTAGCCGAAATGAGCACCCTCAAAATCGTTAGAATTTCCATTTTCTACGCGTTTACACTACTACGACTGAGGAAGACGCGCGAGAAGCACATGTTTCTCAGTCCTCCAAATCGTAAAACAGTGACGTGCACTTCTGTGTACTGAAAAGCTCTATACAAATCTGCCGCCCAGCACACTTGGTCATGCTCCGCTCTATATTGCCAATTCAGTTCCTATTCAATTTTGTTATCAGTCGCCGTCGTATTCCAGTGCGAGGAGTACGTACCTCGTGGTATTTACACAATTGATAAGCCTCATTCGATATTGCACACTTGAAGGTCCATTACCCACTCATACTAGTCGCTTCGATAGTCCGCCGAAATTGACAGGCAACGAAAGCAAGCTACTACAACTTTGTTCGTCGCTCCCAGTTAACAAGAGGAATCGAAAATTGACATGATAAATTAGCCTCATCCCGTCAATCGGCAAATTAGTGCCGTTTGATCGATGTCGCACACTACGCACCGGATTCGTCCTTGTCAGTAAGTTCATAATTATGACGACAGAGCGAGCCATGTGGTCAACGCAATTCCACGTGGTGCCCCCTAAGATGAACCGGCTACCACACGAACAGCTGATCCGTGACTGACACGAGACTGGCCGGCTGTTGATGGCTGTTTGCACTGTGCTTCACAAGAAAGGGGTTTGCGTGTCTTTAGACTAGGCAAATAAAGCGATTTATAGCCAGACACAATGGAACGGAGCGGGAGGGGTTACTTGTTTTTTTTTTGAAGCATCCTCTCCACGACTGCCACACACCACGGCAATGAGAAGTGGTTCGGTTTGTACGGATTAAAATCCGATTATAAGGGGTTTTTTATTAATTGCATCCTGTTGTTCGAAAGCTTTCTCCGATGCGCTTCAGGAAGCATTTTGAAGGAACGGTGAATGAGGAGTTTTGCTGGGTCAAGGCTGATGTGTTGACAGTAGGATTGAAGTGGTTTGTGGTGGAGCGACTGATACGAATCTTCGTGTATCATTTCACTGAAATTAATAAGTGATTATTTTTTCATAAGTACCAGATCGCAGTAGGAATGAGAAAACATGTTTATCACCTGTTTACAAATATCCATCCAGTAGATTGTTGATTATTGGCTAATTGACTCAATAGATGACTTTGACTAAAATCCTTCCTTATCAGCGATATCAGCGATTGGTATGATCATTAACAACATATTCATTGTTTGCTCTCAAATGTCATGCTCGACACATAATTTCACAATCCTGTTTGATTTTGTGAAACTATCGAATGCTTGCAACCTGTCCTGTGAAACTGAGAGTTGGTTGGACGAATGGAAATTTGTTTATTATCCAGGTTAGAACCAGTTACAACTCGCGCGAATCTAAAATCGCCGGCAAAGGGGACCTCGTACTGAGCCGGATCAAACTAAAGTTTTAAAGACAAGAGGCATCTATCCCAAGCATTTCTACTTTAGCTACCGCTAAGTGTTCTAAAAGTAGTTTCTCGATTATGAAATAAAAGTTTTCAATGCCAGTAAAATGTATAATTCTAGAGTAATTCATGTTAAGGGCCTAGAAACCAATTGTAAACAATTACTTTGAAAGAAGATGAATCTAAATACACTCTCGTGAATTGAAAGTAGCATCTGGTAGAGGATTGTTAGTTTTACCATATGGAGTAGTTGAATATCGTGGAATTCACGTTATTCGCGAGAGATTAACGTTTAAAGTCATTGTTTGCTATTGGCTTTTTGGCCCTTATCATTAATTACTCGAGAATTAATCTATGTCTAGGATTGCCCAGATTCTGCCCAATTCGAGAAATTCGAACGCCAGAAAAGCAATCTAACCACAGTTCGGTTTTGATTCATAGATCGAGTGAACGGTAGCAGCTAAGAAACAGTAGAATTGTGATCCGGAATGGTGTGATAACATTGTCAAAACGGCCAAATTTCGCACCACCGGATTTCTATACTGTTGTTTTTCAATTCTTTTTTTATTGGCACTGAAATGTAGCAGCTAAAAAAAAAGTTTGTTCGCAGCAGTTCCTTAGAGTACCGCTGTTATCAAACGTCACCTTGGCTGAGATTTCAGATAGCAATGTTGAAGAATCGTGATTCGCACAGCCTCATCTCTTCGAATAATGCTTCTTTCGCCAAACAAATTTCTATACCGCATTCCTAGCAGTAAAAGGAATTTCAAGAAAAGTAATTCGTTGACCAAAATCCAGTCAGAATCGACCTACTAGTTGTATTTTCAATGGATCAATGGTTTTGACACTACCAGACGATCCTGTCTGAAATAATGTTGTATACACTAAACTGTTATAACAAAATCACACGATAATTAGTGATTCAATCTATACTGATTCCCAAGTTGATTTGCCATCTTGTTGTGAGTACTGTCCGATTCACTTATTTGAAATCAACAGATGGCGCCTGTGGAGTGGCTGATAAACCAATTTTGCATGGATATTTTAAGAAGTTTACAGGAATCACTTTATTGTGAGTTGAAAGTACACCGCTTACGAGAAACATTTCTGTCATCCTTTGGAGAGCCTTGAAAAAAAAACCCAGCAACCGAAGCACTTTGTGGTTCATTCGCCTCCTCCACTTGTCCGTCTTTCATCTGCACTCCACCATAGATCGTACGCAACACCTTCCATTCAAAGACACCAAGGGTGTTGGTCCTCCACAAGTTATGTCAATGTTTCGTGGCCGTGGAGGACTACCGGTTTAATTAAGGTCCTGTTAATGATCAACTTTGTAGTTTAATGAACGTTGCTCGTTCTTAGCGATCTTCGGAGTCCAAAGTAGGATCGATTGCCAGCCGTAATGCGCCTTGTGCCTCTCTGCTGGCGTCGTTATCGGCGGTCACCAATGAGCCCAGATACACGAATTCGTCTACCAAATTCGGCTTTCATGAGTAGTATTAGAAACAATACGAATCATCCCGATGTGAGATGAAAGTACACCGTTTTCGAGGAACAACTCTGCCATGCTTTGAAAAGTTTCGAAAAGAATTTGAACGAAATTTTCTGGGAACACTGGATTTACGATTCAAATCAAGGTCGTGACAACATGGCCATGGCGTATTTTCATTAGAGCTGATGGCAGAAACGGCCACGATGCATGCATGCAGTTCTCGTTGAATATACACGACCAGTCGTCTTAACTCAAAATTACGAGAGATTCGACTCACTTTCACGTTGGGATCAGTGGTGTAAATAGTCATCTCGACTCAACTGGATTTTTCCGATTACTTGTTTCAAGAGCTGAATTTCAGAATATGATGTATGATGGAGTTGTATCCTTACAAATACTAGAACTTTGTCTAACAGTGGCCCTTACTGTTATATCGAAAGTGTTATCTTCACTGTGATGTTACACTGATATTCATGGGTGAATTACATTTGAATATTCCGGTATTTTGTTCTCACGCTTTCGATGTTAAAGTTAGAGCAATATATTATGAAACTATCCAAGTTCAACAAGTTATTCATACAATATATTTAGGAAAACCGCTTCCGGCACGATTAACAGCAAATGAATCGCATTGAATCACACTGACTATTGACAGCACTCAAAAGATCTGGTTCCACCTGGTTGAAGACGTTGTTGGTGATTTGTCATCTTGAGTGAATACTTTTGACGGAATTGAGTGAACATTTACTTAATTTTTAGTGTATGTTACATAAAATGGTATGTTACATAACTGCTTGTTCAACCAAATACTAGCGTCTCAATTCAACTTTAAATCAACTTTCATAGTTTGTTGGGACCCCATATTGGTTGGAATTGCGCAGATTTCGGAATATTCGTTGAAGACGTTGTAAAGATTTTTGAGAGAGCTGTGCTTGAAATTGCAATTCCCAATCTAGATGGATGGTTTTGAATCCACCTCAGCATGCCTTTTACGCTACTTTTTATGATCGATACTGTGTAAAATACAGTGGAAAACTACCAGCATTTAGCAAGCGAATTTTGTTAAAAACAACTTTAAGCAAATCTAGAAACAGCATTCCGAATAAATATTCAAATCCTAGTGAAACTTGCTGGACATTCTGAGCAGATCTTTTATCAGAATCTGAGGATTTTTCTCTGGAATTCCAAACTGATCTTCTTTAGGATTCTCATTGTAAAATTTGTTGTGTTTCATCGGAATTCTCATTGTATGATCTTTTACGTATCTTGTCCAAGATTTTGACCGTATCTTGTTCGGAAACAAGATAATCTTGCTGGGGTTTGTATGCGTAATTAACGATTTAGAGTAAATCATACTTGGGATCCCAATCACATAGATATCAGAGAGTATCTGGATTCAATTTTATGAAGAAACTTTTTGAGACAGAATTCAAAGAATCCGATTTCAATGCGAATCTAGCTAAGAATACTAATCCAACCTTACTAAAGATTTTCATTGGGTTATACTCCGAGATCTCAGCAAATCTTACTAAGAATGTAGAGAGAATTTTAGTTTTAAGTCTGTATATGTTTCCTTTATTTAATGGACGTTTTGGCGTGGCATTAATTCCGATTTATTGGAGGTGTTTTGAATGAATACAGCTCCCCCGGCAGCCTATCCCAAGCCCAAAAACAAAACGATAACTTAAAACGCTCTTTTTTTGCCGCATGATGCTTCATCATGTGAAGGATCGTACTGCAAAAAATGAGAGTGGTTGGGTAATGTTCACCTCGTGCTTGGAATTAAGTCCCGATGGCTGAATTCGTACTCAACCCCACTAAGATGTTTAACGAATCATACTCTCTTAGAATATGAGCGAGGATTATACTGCCTATAAGAGCATAATAATCGCAACTTTAATTGATTTACCATGTTAATGGCACTGCTATCCGTTTAGGGGTAGTTAGGCCAATATTTCTTGATCTGATGAGTAATCTAACCGTACTTTTAATCAACTGAATTGATCCTTTAAAATAAGGCTGTACATTCGAATGGCAATCTCTATCGGTCGATCTTTAGGGTAAGATTGAAACCATTGTACAAGGTCACAGCTGATTGCAAATCTGCCAGGGTTCAGGATAGCGCTATCGTGGTTTAAACCAGTCTTGATAAAAGTCATGCTCGTTAGGCTCAAATGCGTGGAAATTTTGGCAACATAACATAAGTTCCAAGCGGAAATCAAATGATTAATCTGGACAACAAACGTATCCAGAAGAATGAAAGATTCCCAGCAAGACAGTGAAACACTATAAGTAATTGAAGCTATGAAGAATTTCATCAGGTTCCGAATTCAAAGACTTTAAGCGGAAAGAAGCTAGAGCTATCTTGGAATAATGATCAAATCCTGCTCGGGATTCTGATTTTATAGTAAGCAAAATCAGTTCTTTTTCGAACTCGACCTTCTTACAGTATTATACTACGATTTTCTGCAGATCCAGTTTAGGATGTCTAAGCAAAAAATCAGTAAAGTATGGTTCGATAATACGACAGAATATATCAATTTTTTAACGGAGGACTACGTTTCTCTTTTCTATACCGGGTATCATTTCAAAATGTTGGAAAATGAACGCTTTTGAACGCTGATAACCTTTGCTAGACTGAACAGAATTACTCCGAATTTATGGAATGCGTCTCGTCATCGTTGAGGTGATCTATTTCATAATATTCGTTAAATGTCTATCTAGAGATTGTACAAATGATTTGTGGGGTCCTGATTGAATAACTCAGATTCGTAGTGTTGGAAATCAAACCGTAGCTTGACCCGAATTTCGATAGAAAATTCCCGAATTGAAGACGAGTTTTTCTTAGGGTTCTGAGTTGATCCTATTTGAGGTGTGAATAATGCTCAATCGAACTTCTATCGTATAGTGCCAGGACATTCATGAAATCTTAATCTAGGGTCATTGAGAATTTCGCTCAGCATTCTAAGCACTAGAATCTTTTAAAGGTTCAGATCGTTTAGATTTCTAAAAGATTATAAGCAAGCTTACTTGCTATAGTTGCAATGCAAACTTTAATTGACTCAGCACTCTAAACAAAATGTGATCAACATTTTAAGCAAATATTGAACATATTTTACATTCGAATTCGATCAGAATTTTTGAATTTCCAAGTAAATTTGACTTTGGTTTTGTCAGCAAATTTGGCTCCGGAAATGGATATTCTATAACTAAGCTTTGAATACCTTTACCAGGACTATGACATAATCTTGATTGGGATTTTTATCAAGTTATAGTTACAGTAAAAAGTTAATCTTTTTAGAAGTCGACAAACCAACAGAAGGCGAAATCTCTATTTTACTCTTAGAAAGTAAACTTTTGAATGGATTTCATCGAGCTAAGCCATTTTTTTCTTCGTATGATGACTTGCATTCTCGACTATCCTACGATTTTTTCGTCGAATCAGTTATCTAAAGTCTGCTCTGTCAACTGAGCTATTACTTCCGATTTTGTTTCTAATGATTTCAAGATCCTTTGAAACCTTTCAAATGTCCATTCGGTGAATCTTTCTAATGAACTTAATTCATATATTCAAAAAATAAATATAATAAGCATTTATTTCAAATGCTTTCCGATTGAACAATCCAGCTGAAAACATGTTGAAATATATGTCCGAGGGTGGCATGATTTAGCCGGAGCATAACCTTAACCTAGCTACGATAATTCCACCACTAACTGACAGGGATTAACAGTTGATTGGTGTCATCTGTTTCTAAATAAATCATCATAAGTAATTTAAACACCTCGAAACTCTACCAGTTGATGCAAAACTGATATCCCGAGCATTTTCCATCATACTGTTTACAAACATCTCAAATTGCTCCTTAACGTGTAGATGCTAAAAAAATAATATGAGAAACAATCCTATAGAATTAACCACAACGTATACTTTTATTGCGAGGCCAGTTTTCCACTTATTTTTCCCTCAGCTCAGAGAGCACTGGGGGCGTTCAAATTAATCATAAAACACAACAATTAGCCTTGGCCATAAAAACGCCGAAGTGAACCGAATAACATCTACTACTCGGTTTTTGTTTTTATTTCGATGGAATTGGCTGAGCGTGGTTGGTGTGACCCACTGCAGCAATAAATGAATAATCTACGTGACTTTCCCATGTAATTTGCGCTCGTGATTCGGGAAAGTCTTAAATCTTGACCCAGAGAAGGCTGATGTTCCTCCTTAAAATGTTCTTAAAAATAGCCGTCCAGTCTAGCCCCTCAGCAGGCATGTCACTGATGGGATTACCGTTACGTTTTGGCCACAGATTGGTGAACATGACTCTGCTGCCGCGTGAACTGGAAAGACATTCGACGAGTGCAGCACCAGCGTGAAGAAAGTTATTAATTAAGTTATGACAAGCCCGAGACGGCAGGCTGCGGTGGCAACTCTTTTTTCCCTCGCTCTCTAAATAGTAGTAGTCCCACTACTGCCACCTCCACCACCTCTAGACAAGCGCACAGGGACAAGCCCGTCCAAGCTGGTAATATGAATATTGAATGCTAGATTAAAGCGCTGCACTTCGCTCGTTCTGGCAAACGGTGCACGGAACAGCTGCGTGCTCTAGTGTCGCCTACCGGGTGGAGGGGGAGCGACACTGTTTTGTTTACTTTGCCCGACCCGACGTTCGGATTTAAGCAGCACGGTGGCGTTATTCACGACCTTCGCAAATTTGGATAAATCACGGCCTTCGTCGATTGGGTTTTCACGAAGAAGGAACGGAAATGCGTGGGCGGTCGGCATTTGCGACTTCATTAGCGGATAAATTGAATTTTCGTCCTGCACGCGTCCGATACGCATAATTGTAGGATGTCGGCGGCGGTCGTCCTGTGGCTAATGAGGAAAATTTTAGGATTACGTTCGCGTTTTAAACAGATTTCCACGAGCTAGGCGAACAAAGAAATGTAAGCGAATTAATTATGGAATAGAGCGAGTTTCTGTTGGCAGTTGTTTCAAATGAACTCTCGATGATAAGTTGCTAAGGGTAGATTCACGCGACCAGCGCGATTCTAAGTGCTCACGTGTGGCGGGTAGCAACGATAGCATTCTGTGCACCTCCCTGTCGAATGAGTACCTCTAGGTGGGATGTAATTTTGTGCGATCATGATCGCGAACCAAGCAAGTCTAGTGAAATGAAACGCAACAGTGTCGGTAATAGTATGAGTATAGTAGCTAGCAGTAGTGGTAGTGTAGGAACCGGGTTTGTAATCCGAGACACTGACTGCTCTAGAGCGAAACCGACTACGAATGACGTAAATCGGTGTGGTGCGCGTTCAAGCACCACCGAAAGACGTGTCCCAAGCCGGGGCCGATTTATGTACCACAGTGCGCACATGGCAGGTTGATGGTGAGTCACCACAAATTGTCTGCTTGCTGCTGATAGGAGGTGAATTTTCTAAACGTGATGACAAAAAAAATGAGAACAAAAATCGTGTACTTACCGTTGGGACCATACTTCTTCTGATATTCCTTGACCTGATCCAAGCTCAGACCCCGTTCTTGATCCACTCGGAAGTGACTTAGCACTTCTTCGACGGTCTTGCTATGGCCGTCCTCCATGGTGAATTAGCTAGTTACCGGCAGGTCTGTAAATGAAGGGAAGGAATTTCGATTTGGGATGCATTAGAATTGGGTTGCACTTTTGAGTCGCGAGAAATTGAGAAAAACGTGGTTTGCACTTCAACGAGGCTGCAGGTCGGTCGGTGGCGTTGCTGGTGGTTCACATCTGTGATATCGAAGAAGCACTTTTTGCGTCGAATGGTATTGAGTTTGTGACACGTCGTTTGTAACCCGTAGACTATTGTTTCGACGGTTGCGCGAGATAGAAAAAAAAATCACAATTTGACGAACGTATGCATCGTTACAAGTGTAGATCGGTTTTGTTCAGTCTATAATCGGTTGGTTCGATGATGCAAGTTAGAATCAATTGGGTAAAACAGGGAAGAACACGAATGGAGAACTTTTCACACAAACAGTCTTTCCCTATCTAAAATATTTATTTTGAAATGAATTAAAACTTATATAAACTCATCAAGATATCATTTCAAAGTTTGAACTCTTTCAAACATTCATAAATCGTTCATAGAAATAAACAGTTGAAGTCAGTTTGGAGATTTCGAAGATATACTAAAAAGTTTGCAACTGTCCTAAGCATCCAATTCTAGACATTTCAAAAGCAACAGTAGATATCTTGTAATAATTAGGAGCTTAGTACGGGTTTTACTTCTCGGTGAAAAAAGCCACGTGCAAATCAAATGCGAATTACTGTCTTGATGATGGGTGTCACGGGTAAAGTCAGAACCGGAATAGGTCCCTTAATCATTTAAAAAAACCAAGGACATTCAATATAAATTATTTTGTGACTTCCATTGTAAAACACAAAAAAAACTCAAACTAAGCTGGCAACTCTAAATCTGGACTGGGTCTGAGTTATCGCTGTTCATATGTCTCAATAGGACCCTCAAAAATAACGGATCTTTCCCATCCAAAACTATGGGAGATGAGGGTAGGTTAGTACCAATCTCATAATTTCAAGTTCATGACTGTCGATAACGCGCAAGTAGAGCAACTCGGAATAATCCCCATCGATCCAATTCATCCAACCCGATGCACACTTCAGATGATGACGACGACATCGAATTTGACAGCTCTTTGTTTACTACGCGGCCGCCTCATCGACGCGACAGAGAAGGAAAAAAACGGCACCGTTGTCTCCTCCCTCGGCCGGCATTACCGTTGGCCGAGGAAGCATTACCTGGCCGATCACCTCACACGTTCTCCAAGAAGCAATCGGCTTGCCACCGTGCAGGTATCTTGGTGTTAGTGCAACTCAAGAAAAGCTACACGCAAGCACGGGGAAAAAAGAAAGGCAAACGACCCAGGCAACCAGCCACTCGAGTATGCAACCATAACTTTAAAACTCTGTCGGCAAAGCCGCGGCTCTTGGATGATGTGTCGTCGCAGATATGGCACTAGATTTGTAAATTGCGTAAATAACTATCAGTCCTATCTGGTGACGTTCTTCTATTAGTCCAGTAGTTACAGGGCCAAAAAAAACGAGATAAGGAGAACGGCAGCAGAGCACTTCCCCAAGACCTCCCGTACCCAGCAGTTCCCCCTCGCCGACGTACAATTCCGTAAACACTTACGTGGTGATTTGTGTATTGCGTTCGAGAACGGTGCAAAAAAAAATCGGGGACGATTCCTCCCTCTTACTCACTCTTCCGTACTCAGCGCGCAGCGCTTCGGTTCGTCGGAATTTCCACCGAAAAAACAATAACTTTCCTATTTAAAACTTGTCGGAAAAATGGCCTAACTTGGCAAATATTTAAAACTTCCACACAATGGATTCTTGAGATTGACTGATCCTCCTGATCGGTTATTCTTCCGTGTGATCCTTTGTAAAAACTATAAGCGCAGACCAAAGCAGTACAGCAGCAGTTGGTAATCCTCGGAAACTTTGGTGTTGCTCTTCACTCACGCACTCGTCGCTTCGAATTGCAATTTATATTTTGCCAATTCCCACACTCAATCACTCTTCAGCGTGTTCCTCCCCCGAAAGCGGACTGCCTGGCGAAAACTAATGACTTCCCGGATTATACTAGTGGCGGTGAATTTTATCATAAAGTTTTACTGGAAAACTTCAATCTGATTACCGATCGAAACGTCATTTTTCAGAACGCTTACTGCTTCATTTTGCACGTCTAGAATTTGCAGACCAAAAAGGGAAAATTGAATGTGTTTTCAACGTTATTATTTCACGACGATGGGAAGCAGCAGTGGCGGTGGCGGAACGCGACGACGGATGACTACGGCGGCGAGCCAAGTGTAGCGAGAGAGGAAGAGCGCACGAGGCACACAACTGCTTGGCGATATAGGTCTAAAGCGAAACTGAACCCACTGAACACCACTGCGAACTCTTGATGGCACGAACAACGAAGAGAGCGAGCGTGCTGGACTTTTTTTTGCCATGAAACAGGCTGGAAAGGAGCACTGGCCACGACGTATGCGCCTGATTGTACACACACACACACACACTTTCATGAAGGTGTTTATGTGTAGGTGAGTTGATTACAGCTGAGAGAGCAGATGACGACGCTGGCATCGCCGGGTGTAATCTGATAAATTTTGTTTGCTGGAGGTTTTTAACCTCGATTGTTAATTGAAATCGAGAAGTTATTGATTTTCTTTGACGGCAGCTTATTAAGTAGTTCTTGAGTCTCAAATAACTGTTAGTTTTAAGAAAATAACACTCGTATAGCATGTCAAGCACACCGAAAAAGATGTTGAAATTGTGTGAGCCTCGGCATAAGCGCTGTTATGTCTCGATGCAGAGCTACAAGAGAAGTCTTAAACTTAGTTTTTCAAGAGAAATTATCTCGTAGGTAAAAGTAGGAAACATATTTAAATGCCATTTTTACTAACTATAATTATGACATATTGGTAGCATTGCCCACATTAAAAATGAATGTGAAAGGGCCAGTGTAGCAAAAGTTAATAACAACAAAAAAAAACCCAAACAAAGGATAAGGGAATAGGACTTGATTCGAAATGGATTACACAGGAGAAAATAATTGGAATAGTCATACCAACAGTCATATACACCAAATCCTAATTTTGATGTTCGGTTGAAAAAATTAATCTTGATCAGTAAAATAGAATTTATAGTATAAGATCTGTACAATTGTTTTTAACAAGTTCAAAATTTTGAGCAATTTGTATGAAAATATTACTGGCATTTCTCGAATAATTCATGTTAGGGGCTTAAAAGCCATTTGTAAACAATGACTTTAAAGGTCAATTTCCCTTGAATCTTGAATCACTCTCGTGAAATAAAAGCGGCTTCTGGTAGACAAATGTTAGTTCTACAATATGGAGTAGCTGTATATAGTAGGATTCACGTGATTCATGAGAGATCAACGTTTAAAGTCATTGTTTACAAACGGCTTTTAGGCCCTAATCGTGAATTACTCGAGATTTGTATTTATTTTACAAATGTACTTCGTAAACTAATGAATTGTCATCGAAAACCCACTGTTCAATAAATGCTTTACCGATTTTTAGTAAAACCACAATAAATACTGACACAAAATGGAAAAAAAAACACTGGAATTCAGCTATCATAACCTAAAGCGAGAATGTAAATCACTCCTGTCGAACCTCTGCCATTTTCGCGTGCTAAAGCGGTGGTTTATTCTTTCTATTAGTTTTCTGACCGAGTTAAAGGCACCAGACTTATTTGCAAGTATTTAAACGTAGGCAGTAACAGATGTTCCTCATATCGTTAGCTGTAAATTTTCCTCAGCCAACTTCTGAATACATCGAAAGCCATGACATCGTAGGTTGTTCTGATGGTGTCAGCTTAACTGTACGAGTCATTTATTTATAGCCCCATAATCCAAACCTTGGCACTATTATTTCGGAATCCTGAGACCAGATCTCTTCAGAAGCTTGAGAATACAGCTCAACTTTCACTGGATAATTTTATGAGAAAAATTATTATTTTAAAAAACCCACCCGCTATATGCGGTTAACTTAAGATTAAAAATATTGATTGAAAAAAGAGTATGGATTGATGATGTTTTCAGTAATTTTTGGTGACTATCGTGCTTCCAATTCCACAGTTTTTTATTTTAAATTTTACTGAACTTCCGTGTCGCTTACTGAGAGTTTTTCAGTCAATTTTCACAATTGAGAGCATGGTTGGGAGTTCATGACTAGTTTGAGAATCGTACATTAAAAATGCTTTTACTGAACGGATTGAAAATCAGATTTTTTATTTACTGAGTTCTGGAAAGTTATCTCCCGTGATTTAAAGAGTCAGTTCATCTCATTTCACTCACAGAATAATCCAAAACAAACAAGATTCTGCATCTATTTAGGAGTGAGCAGAAATAGACAGTTCTGCAAATAGTATTCGAATAATATGGAAAGAAAAAAGTCAAATACTCAACAATTTGTAATGCTGAGAGCTGCCTAGCTTACCTAGAGTCTGTGGGTGCTTACGGATAAACATTATTTCAAATGCTGAGAAACTATAAGTTGGAAATGATAAGCTACAATTTCATAAGTTCTTTATGGGAGCTAATAGGGATCGAGAAGAATGTTCTGATGAGATTCAAATATGATTTTTATTAATGTGTTTCCACATAAATACAGCTGAACATTTCTGCTTTCACTGAGAATAAGTAGAAAATTTACCGGAATTCAGCAAGAAATTCCAATTTCATCATAGAAATATATCGCAGGATATTAGCAACAGTAAATTCCAAGATTTCTATTAACGTTCTGTATAGGATGTCATTTTGATTATTGTGGCAGCGAAGGATTAAGAATTCTATGGCCAACGGAACCAAATGTTTTTTTTTTCTATATGATTGCCGATCAAAAATTTATTGGCTATCGGAAAGATAGAAATTTATTGAATATCTTAATTGGATTTGTCTCTCGCTATCTTAACCATTTGTTTTTAGAGTTTATTTCATAAATCAACAAGAAACGTCTAATTTCACTAAAATTTGTAAATATTTTATTATTGCCTACACATTAAGTTCTTTTCACTGAAGTTTTTAAATTTGTTCTGAGTTTTCAAACAGCTGAAAAAGTCAGTAAACTTGGAAACATCTCCACATAAAATGCAAGGAAAATTATTGAAATGGTAAACTTTTCTATCAGTAGCTAATGTTTGAATCATTGTACATTCCGAAAGAGTTTGTTTTATAAAATTGTTAAATATTGTATTTAAGTTTACCGAACAGATTGAGTTGATTGAGTTGAACTGTTATTTCAGCGCCACCATTCGTGTTACTTCGGTTATTTGTTTAATTCTTTGTATCATAAAGAAGTATACGCCGAAGACACTAACAAGATCGAACAATCAACCGAAGTGGCGTGAATGATGGTTCTAAACAACAATTCAAATTTTCTGCGTAAAAGTAAATATTATCAGTGCAATCAAGAAAGGAGAAGGTGTTCCTTGCGGAATTTTTAAGCTTAAGTATGATTATTCAAAAATATAGCATCTTCTATGGAAGGCGGGAAAATATTCATACGTGAGATACACACTTAGAAAATTTTACAGTATTCGGTAATTTTTTACCAAACTTTCAATAGCTGAACAGTTCGGTAATCCGATTTACCGGATTTCGGTAAAATTTGACAAGTTCCGGTAATTTTTTACCGGAATACTGTAAAAATTCACCGAAATCCGGTAAATCGGATTACCGAACGATCAGTTGTTGAAAGTTCGGTAAAAAATTACCGAATACTGTAAATTTTTCTAAGTGTGTATGACATAATTTTGTTGATGTTTTTCTTGATTCTAGGTCCAACGACCCTCTCATCTGATTTAACATGTGGAATTGGTTATTTATCGATGTGCTTAATTTAAACACTGATTAAACCAATCAGATATAACCTGTTATTAGGCGATATTAATAACATTTCTCTTGTGTATAACAATTTTAACATATCATAACTGCAGCATAGACTAACTCTACTGTAGTCTGAACAAGGCATCATACAATTTCTGGAAAACGCATTATGGCAATTTAGGATCCAATGTTTTGCAGAACAAGGTGACAAGAGGCAGAATCGACAGCATTTTTTGTTTAACCTCAGATTGCTTTGTTGCAAAATAATAACACCAACTCATAACTCATAACCATACAATAATATGAAATAACATTAAAATCTATTTTCGACCATGACTCTTATTGTTCATGAATCAGATAGAGGAAAAATTCATATTGTCATTACAATAAATCTACTATTCACTCAATATGCTTGGATTTTCAACAATTGTGAAACAATACAATCAATAGTAATTGGTTCAAATTTGTTCGGAAAATAATGATTTTTTCTATAGTGAAGATACATAACAACCCCCCTTTTCTATTGTCGATGTCTCAGTTTATATTAGATTCTATTGTGGTAACAATAACCCTTATTGTCATTATATAGTTGCGAACAATGATGTTAATTGTGCATACTATAGATTCTATTGTATGGTTACAATACATTCAATTGTAAATCTATGAGATTTTTTTATTCGGGAAGCGACAAAATAGTCCATAGTGTTGATAAAAATCTTACAAAATTGTTATTTTAACCGCAAAAACCCTGCATTTTACTCTCCGTTATTCCTAAATTTTTGAGAGTCTTGTGCGACTGTGTTCGTGACAAAGCTCGGCTCGGCCGTTGTGAGAAAAAAGAGAGTAATAGATCCATCAGCGAAGGAAAAGCCTTTTTATGCACCAACACATTGTTGCTAATCCGTCGGAGCACCTAACGACGAAAGAGGCCAGCCGCATAGAAACGGCCATCAGCTGCCAACTGTCATTGTGATTTCACAATGAGAGTGCAAGAGAGCGCATGATGTGATAAAAGTACCGGAGGGAAAAAATTGGGATACTGTCAGTGGCAGGGTTGCTTTCAGCGAAAAAATTACTTTACGCAGTTGAGCTGACATCTGTCGTAATCGCACTGGAACTTGGTTGCGACGTCGGACTAGAATGTCTTTCAAATGAGCAGTTTCAGATCGATATTCAGATGGGAACGATTCGAATCCGTAAATTCTTTTCATCAAACGTGTGCAGCGATTTTGTCCGAATTCCCTAGATGAACAATTTATAAGAAGTTATTAAGATCGCAACTGTTCAATTAGGTTAGTATAGATCTCGAATATAATATTCTAAACATTTGATTCAAGGGCTGCTAAGAAACATCGTTAAAACAGTTCGTATTTACCTATTTATATCGTTCGAATCACCATTCTTAAGTTTTCCATGACCTAAAGGTTTAAAACATTCGTTTTTTTTTGTCGTTTGATTTTTACTGATTATCTTCCAATGGCAAGGAAACTTTGATTGAAGGTTCTATGATAACTCGAGTAAATGAGAAGAAATGTTGTTGTATTATTTTCGATTGCCTGAAAATGGACTTCATTCCTGGGAAGCTACTAGTATAAATCAATTATGGAAAATTTAAATATAACTTTCGAATTCTTTTCGTCACATCTTTCCTAATCCCATCAATATTATCGTTCGGTGCCCGAGTTTGAAAATGTAATTCAATATAAACACTTTCAGCTTTACCCAAATAAGAATAATAATAATAAAAGCCATTCCATACACACGGAAATGGAGAAAAACAAACATCTTTACCGTCCACAAACAGTAATAGGTTATTTGTTTATTAATCACGATTTGTAAATTGACAGCATTCCCATTCGCTCGTAGCTCCCGAAGCACATAACTTTTAACGTCCCATCTGTTTTCTCCAAAAAATATTAAATATAGACCATTCATCTTTTTACTTCCTCCCGGTGTTCACGAACTAATCGAGGGAGCGTGTGAATTATATTTTTCTGCACGGTTATTTAACGTTAATCAATATCCAGATTGGAAAAGAAAATTTCGGAGGCGACGGGAGGGGCGGCAACGTGTAAACAAGTCAAAGTGCGCAATTAGCTGCCAATGATGCCAATGAATCAAATTGGCACGGTCTAATTGAAATATTTTATTGGCCCTTATTTAATGTTTGAGTGAATTGAGGAGCTGTGGGAAAAATGTGCTCGGTTTTTTATTTTCTCGGGCCGTCGTTGACTGACAGAGTTACTCTGAAAGCATTTTTGTTTCTTTAGTATGGTTGGAAATTTTGATGGGAAATTGCGATCGCATGTACACGCGTATCGACCTATGATTGGTGTATAAAAATGGAACGATCACCTGGCCGGTTCTATTTCTAGACCCTCGTGCGGAGGATGGTTTGGGATATCTCTCTTTTTATTTTCTGCTTTCAGTGGAATATATTTGTATGTTTAAAACGTTCTTTTTTTTGCGTCCGAGCGCCGTTGTTGGTCGTCCTCGTCTTCAGAGGGATGTGTGCATCGCATTAGCGCTGTCCAATCGCGATCACCACGCGATATGGACTGGTATGGAGCAGGACAGGGATGATCGTTCCCGACCACACGCAAACACTCGAGGGCGCTCGCCCCTTGCCAGCTTGGTTTAATTTAGAACACTTCAGTTATTTTTCTGGGTGACCAGTTTGGTTTCCCCCCGGAGATCACTTTAGTGGTTGAGAGCTATTTTTAAAATTATGAATTTAATTCCCAATGATTTACTGTTGAACTGATGTGACGAGCCACTCTAATGATAACTATTTTACTAAAAGATCACATTTACTACTCCACGTTGGGTATGTTCTTCGACTAGATATATGGAAAATGATCAAATTTGGCACTAATGTTTACTTCGGTTCACTGGAGAAGTCACTGCCTCATTCGATATCACAGATTTCTACGGTTAAACGCAAACACTCTTAAGTAGCTGCAGGAGGAAAACGCACCGCTCGCAAAACTCCACAAAACTTACACCGTTTCGATGTCACTAGCTGTACGATACTGGTCGAGCTTCCCAAATGAAACGGAAATTCACTACAAAATAGTGCGATTATATAACAGACCTTAGGCCCAGCCAGTTGCAAGGCAGGCTAAGGTGACTGATGACGGTAAGCAGCGCACTAGTGAAAAGATCGTAAACGACTAAGCATTCACCTTCGGTCGTAAGGATCGCCGCGAAAACCGCCACTTGCGCAGTTGACGATTTTCCTGGTCCGGGATCTTGAAGTACGGGAAAATTCGGCGCGCGCAGCTCTTTTAGTCACCGCGAGAAAAGAGTTCATTGAGACGGTGAGTGTCGAGCAGAAACCGAGAGAGAGAGGTGGAGAGAGCGTTGGAAAATGAGTGCTCACCGGAGACTGTTTTTTACCCTGCTCTGGTAATGAACGATCCCAGATGGCTTTTCCAATTGTATCCCCGGGGAAAATTACGGATAGTGAAGCGAAGAATGGTCACCCACTTTGAGCACTCAAGTCGTCAATTTTGCCGGGGCATTGTAGAGAAAATTCGCGGTCGGATGCCGGTCAGAAAGGTAGGAGTGAGAAACCTCACTCACCCGGAGCACTCTAAGACTCTCTCACATAAAAGTTCTCTGTGATCGTGCGATAATTATTTTTACTCAGTCCCAGGGTCGCACAAGTAATATTAGATTAAACGTACATTATTTTTAAAATAAATAATTTCCTCACGTTTCGACTGACGAAAAGGGATTGCAAGCCTTTTCACTCTCACTCTGTTCGCTCTGGCAGTTCTCGTCGAATCAAATGGACAGAAGAGCAGTGGTTGATGCAAAAATTCAAAAATAACCTGCAACTACCATTCCCGCCATATTTTGTATCATTGCTGGCACAGAGCGGACTAATACGAGTGCATACAGCGGGCAGCATTCGCCGCATCGAAGAGGGTGAAAATGAAATTTTTTACTTTTCATCTTGGCAAGCAACTCTTGGATGGTGTTCTTTCTTGGGCGATTTCGCTTTCCGATCGGATATTTTTACAAGAAAAAATACACACATGTATCTATTCTTTGCCTTACGTTTCTAGATTTTCTGAGGGAAAATTATGCTCTGTACAGTTTACTAGATTTGTATATTGTTGTTTTTGAAAGAACTGATATTGCTTTGACACAACGAGGTCATTTCCTACCCATCAGTGTATGATGAACGGGTTAGCTATTGCTTCCGGTCGTGATTTTGTAGTGTTTATCTAGTCGTGTGCTCGTTTGCTTTGTTCAAGCTCAGTTATAATTCAAATGCCAATAACAGATGGAACTCGAGTGCCATCGACAATATTTTCAAGAGCATTATTAATTCACTTTCGAACATAGTGAAAATTGTACTTTGCATCGCATCACGGTGGTTTAGTTTGTTTACAGTGGCACGGCAAGCAAAGGTGAAAGCTAACGCTAATTTTTCCAGTGTTGAACCTTATGCCACAATGCAAGTATCGAGAGATTAAAATGAAAATTCACTTCATTTCAAATATTGCCAACACATGCCTGAAATTTAATTGCTCGTCGAAGATGTTCTCCATAAATTAGTTCCTTGGAATGTTGGATCTACTACCGCTTTTCCTATGTGTATGCACTTCAAGCAATGGGGCCTCGTGGGAGTCCCATAATCCTACTTCCCATACAAGTATAACTCATTGCATCGATTAGCCCCGCTCCATTTCCAATACGACTCCGGTCTACCAGGAAAATCTGGTCCCTTGCCAAAACGACTATCGCTGCTCGAATCGTTTTTCCAGAAAATTTCACCCGTTTTCTGCGTTCCTACCTTCGGGTAGCTTTTTTGTTAGAAACTCCGTTGTTGGATGCAGCCGCACCACTGCATTCATCCTTGATCGATTTCCTCGGGTGAGTGAGCATTATTTTCACCCACTACATCATTTTCTCGCCATGGCTCATAGCAGCACGTGTCCGAGTGTTGAAAGATGCATTTTGGCAGACGGCAAAATAGCTCCCCCTTCTCCCGTCCTATCCGCTACAATCAAACTATATCGAATCAACACAACCTTAAAAATAAATTTTCCGCTGCAGTCTGACACCGCTGGTTGCTGCGATCGTAGCAACGACCAAACCGCGATCTGTAGTGATTTTTTCTTGGCAACGACACTGTTTAAATGTCATGCAATATTTGAACTACCACTCTGAGGAATTCTGTTTTGCTGTTCGTCATACAGTGAAACCGTTCGAGATCGATCGATATGCGACCGGTCAGACCACGCGTCTCCATGACACACTTTTGCTATGCTCAATTACACCACAGTAGGGTAGCGAAACAAGTGGCAGATTTTCCTACACGAGTGCACTTGCCACGGTTCTTTTTTTCGTTAATTTTTTCGATTGGACAAAGAATCACATCCAATTCAGAACAAGGCGACCAAATATTGCCAGCTAAAATCGAACGATATTTTAATGAGCGAAGTAAAATTTATAATTAGCGTCGAAAATTTATTTATCGCATTTCAACCCCCATCATCGCCCCAGCAGCCAAGACGAGACGTCGAATGCTGAAAAATGCGCGAGGCGGTTCCTCTGCTAATGATTTCCATGTGGAAATGCGCTCTAGCTCCTCTATTTAAGTTTTGGAATTGGCTATTCCGGAACCAAAGAGTGAGCGGAAAGCAAGTTAATGCAGAAGATTCGAGGGAAATAAAAATTGAATAATCGTTAAAAATTTCATTGACTTCATTTTGAAGCGAATTTGGAGATTCATCTTCACAAACACAGAGACCGGCTCATACGCCATCAACTGAAGTGCATACAAGTTGAGCTGTGTGTTGTTCGTTTGGTAAATTCGGTACCCTATCATCAAATGTCGTGACGCAACAAATCGAACGTTGCGTCTGAGAATTTGCTTTTCAATACTGTCTATATTGAACGAAGAAAGCATCCCCAAATAGTCGGTGTGTGTTTACATGGGGCTTGTGGTTTTTGTTTCGGACCCCGATGCAGATGCTGCTATCAAATCACGTTTTTTGTAGTTCGAGATTGAACGCCGATGTTAAAATCCATGTGTTTGACCTAGTTCGGAAGAGCGGTGAATGGACTAATGTGTGCCTTCGAATGGAAATGAAATCTTTCTAAAAGGTAGCCTTTGTCGATGTTGTTCATCAAAGTGAGGTGTTCCGGATTGTGTGGCCAGTAAAAGGGCTCGAAATTTGGCTTTGAAATGCGAGTTGAAGTTGGCTTAGCCTCAAGTTTACTCATTAATATCTAGAAAGAGCCAAATGGATCTTTTGTCATGACTGAAATCATCAGAAGTTTCGGATACCGGCTGGGATTGTTTCAATTTGTTTTGGTGCATTTTAGAAATTTTTGAAAGCAGTTTATTAAGTTGCATTATTTCAGATTGCAGAAAAGCTCGAGGAATTTTGAGTTCAATTAATAAGAGCTTTCACCAATCGGCAATGATGATTGGCCAAAAACTGCTTTGGAAATTAACAAAAGTCGGGGTATTAGGCGCTCTTCACACATCCATTACTTTCAGGAATATAACAAAATAATAATAATAATTTGATGTTAAACAAATGTAAAATACCTGTATTGAAATTTGAGAATCCGGCATTTTCAGTAAACTTCAATAAACTTTAGTGAAAATCGAAAAAAATGCAATGTTCCACCTGTGTAACTTTTAAGTAATTGGCAGGATTAGGGATAATTTTGTTTATATTGTATTTGTATTAATTACATTGCTCAAAATCGATTGAAGGGGTCATTCAAGGGTGTAGTCAGTGGGTTGAAAGAGAAGGTTCAATAAAGCAACGATGTTAAAACAGAACCAGTTAATATTACTTCATTTCAGAAGCAGCTATGTGTAAGAGTCTGCGACGTCTAACTGCCTGGTAGTATTCAATCCTGTATATGAAGATTTCTATTTTTGTGTCCAATTTTTCTCCGATTACAATAAACTTTTATAAACGTTGGATTAGTCTCACGCAAACGCAATGCTCAAAAACATGAGGGTTTCACTATTAACCAATCAGTACCATTTTGAACTACTCATATTACAATCAAAGATCAAACCAATTAAAATTAAACCAATTATAACATTGTGCAATATTTTAAATGTTAAAAAACTTGTATGCTATGTTTTTTGGACAATTAGCTCGTGGATATTTGGGGTTGTCCATGAAAAGCGTGGACTCATAAGGAGAACCTAAGTCTTTAAATATGCGAACATCTCACAATATCTTATAACAGTGGCTATTCTGAATGTCACTTAAACCTTTTTCGTGTTGAGCCCCCAAATAAAATGTTTTCTTTTTTTTTTAATTTTATTTTCCTGCGGCCTATTTCCTCACATGGTGACAATCACCAACGCCAGGGAGACGACTCCACCACCTGGACCCTACCTAACGACTCATGACTATGAACCGGGACCAACGGCTTTACTTCCCTTCCGAAGGAAGACGTGACCAAGACTTTTTCTCCTCAGAAAAACCACCGACGTCGACTGGGATTGAACCCAGACCCACTGGGGTGCCAGTAGCAGTCACGCTTAAATAAAAGTGTATAAATTTATATGAAACTTGTAAGCGTTTGAATAGACTTGAACCTTTTTTTTTACAAAAAAAAAATCCAAATAGTTGCCAACTTTGTTATAAAAATTCTTCATCATTTGGGAGCCCCGATCTCATTTATGAACACTTACATACGAAATCCAGCTGCACAATGCGTTAGGTCTCAGGTAAAATTGAGAGACTCTCTTAGTTGACTTTCTCTTTGCATTGTAAAAACATGTTCAAGTAATTTCAATACACAGTGCGGAAATATAAAGTGTAATTAAGGATCCAATATGTCAAAAATATCAACAAATCGTTTTTTAGACAAGCTATTAACGAATAGAATGTTTCAATCTAACTTTGGACCTAATGCTGTGTTTAGCTTGAATGAATTCAAGGTGATTAAAGAAATTGGTATAGATTTTTATTACTTTAACCGTCTTTCTTGAAGTTCTTTCGACTTTAAATTTGATGAGATAAGTTTTTTTTTTTTCAAATTCCTTTAGAGTTTTCCGATGCATACAATTTCCCGACCTCTTCGTAGAAATAGTAATACTGTATTTATTTTTTGTTTTCTAGAATTTTAAGCTAGAACTGGAAAACAAAGTTTATTTCTCTGCACATGACCACCGCTCTTCCTTTGTTAAATAATGGCGTGGGAACCAAGTTTGATATGCATTTTATCATCTCAGAATAGCAGGTTACGAGGGAAACGGTCGTCGTTCAGAAGGTGAACGAAGCAGTTTTTGTTATTTTGTTTCATAAGATGACTAGGTACTCTGATATATTAATTTTCATTCGATAATCGCCCATTTATCAGTAAATAAGTTGCCGACTAACTTACCAACGTCCTTTTTCAAGGATTACCATTTTTTAAGGACTAACGTCATTTTAAAAGTACTCGAATTTTAAAAGAACTAAGGTAACAAAGCGAGATTATCTCTGTGTACAGTGACCGTAATTATAACCTAAATCATTTTAAATTTAACATCCTCTTATTTTTATCACAAGTCACCATAATCCAATGAATTTTGCGTTATTCATGGAAGACTACATGGAGTTGATTTGGTTGTTTTGAAAAATAGACTTAAATCAGATAAACAATTTTGATTTGTAGGCGTGTTACATTTACTCAAATTCAAGCGACTCGAATTTTGACAAATATCAGTCATAAACGAATTGGGTGAAATTTGTGACCCTGAAAATAGATAGAGCAGGTATGAAGGCGAAACAGATTTCACCGATTTCTCTTCATCAACTTTTTATTTATTTAGAGCGACAAAAAGCAGTTTTTTTTCGATTCGCATTTTGAGATGAATAATCGGTATTGTTGTTGTTTCGTATTTACGTAACTTTTAGCCTGAGGGTGGTTCGTCACGATCTGAACCCCACATATCAAACCCTTCAACACATGGGCCGGGACCAACAGCTTTTCCGCATTGAACCCTAGCATTCATTGGATTATTATCACATCTTACATTTTTTTCCACATTATGGACATTTCCATTTCACTGATAGAGTCTCATCGATCTTCTCTTTAATACAGCAAAACAAACAAAGTTCTTGCTTTGATTGCAGCTTATGTCAACAGAACACGTTGTGTTTTTTGCAACTAATTCTCCAAAAATACTTTTACAGCCATATATTCACAGAAGAGAAAGTCTCATTGTCGATATAAATTTGCAAGAATAAGTCCTTTCATGAATGATATGAGAAGTCTTCGATTATCCTGTTGATCCATCTTCTAAATCGACCTAAATCAACGGAGACCTTTTCGAATGGATTGCTTTGTTATTTCAGAGGAGAAACCAATAACGAGAAGTTGTTATTTATGTTCATGCCAATAGAATGTTTACAGAGAAGTCACTTGAGTTCAAATGGAGTTAAAATCGACTTAATTTCGTCATAACAGGCGTCATCCTATAATTTTGTAAGTTTCTATGGCTAATATGTGTCTCAATTCAGTTTACTTTAATCATTTATTGAGCAGTAAGAGCTCATTTTAGGAGAAACTTTTCTAAGTGCCACAATGGCCGTCTCAGTGGCTGCTTTGTGTACTCAACATGCGTTTTTAAAGGCACAATTCCAAAGCAGTTTTGAGTGGATGACCACGTTCTTCTTATATTTAACTTACAGCAACACAAGAAAGCTAAAACTAGGCGTTTCATGTTGTTTGCTGCTTTCTGGTTAGGATAAGTCTAGACAAAATCGTCTAAAGGTCGAAAACAACAATTGCTATATCTACTGCCGACAGGAAGGTTATAATTCCCTGTATCTGTTTCTGGTGCTATTTTGTTTGTGCAAGCAGATCACAAAAAATACGTTAGAAGTCATTGAAATATCGCGTTACATTTGAAACGGGTCTATCTTCATTGATCGATTCTCTTCATCGACATTCCTTTTGGTTTTCCGCTGCTAAGCCATTGAACTGAAGACTCCACTAGAAGCTTAGGTCGGAAGAAAATGTTAGCGAAAAAAAAAACACATTGAACAATAAATTTTACAATTGCATGGAAAATGAAAGTCAATTCAGAAAATCGATTAACGAAGATAGGCCTGTTTAAAATGTTACGCGAAAAATGATGTTGACTGTGTTTATTTGCAAAAATCTCAGCGAAATAACTCTAGTGACGCTCTAAGGTACTGCTGTATATAAACTTATACAATCCAGATCGGTATTTTAATTAAAGGTTCATCCGATGGTTAAACTCAGTAATTCGGACATGATATTAATGCATGAAAAATATCGGATCTCGCTGTCGGTAGGTAGAAAAATAACCTGTATTTTTCAATTGATCACACGCTCTGCCCATATTTACAGCGGCACATCAGCGGTGAAAAGGTTCAAATCAGTATGGGGAAGAGCATCGAAAATACATGAATACATGAACGCATAACATTAAACATTTTTTGTAGTGCAGAGTGATAGCCCAGAAACGGAACGTTTTGGATTTGCAAGAATAACTCCATGCTACGTAGTTCCATTTCTGAAGATTAAATGGTATTAGCTTAGGTTGTTGCAATTATTCGTTCAGTATAATAAGGTTGTGAACCTCTATTTGAAGAATTTGTCGGAGTAGCCGATGTTGATCACAAAATGATGTCCAGGTGTAGCAAGATTTTTCAAGGTTGAAGAAAATGCGAAACCTGTACTGTCTTGTAGTGCATCCGAGGGGAAATGTTGCGTACCTGTTGAATGTTCGAAGTTTTCTCCTGAAACAACAACAGTTTCTTTTCCTGCAATCATTGCTATAGTCACAAAAAGAAGATTTTTTCAGCACTAGTACATTTATCAGATGAGCCTTATTATCTCTTATTAATAGGTTAATTATTCTTATTAACCCTTATTAGCCTTATTATCTCTTATTTATAGGTTAATCTGATAGTCCCTGATTCTGAACAACTTGAATTATTTTTTTTTATCGAATCCACAATATTTTAGGCATTAACTTTTGTTTGGTCATTGGTGCACTATATTTTATAATGTAGTCTAGTTTCTTTTTTGCCTTTTAATGGACTCCTGTGCCATAAAGATAAAATAATTGGGCGCAACAGGATAAGCAACAGGAAAAAAGCTTTGAAAATATATTTATTCTAGGTATATAAGAAATGTGCTTAAATATCAGAGAGCTCCAGAAACAAGAAATCAAATGAAATAGATAATTGAACAATAAAGTATCCCTTAGCTCGGTTCATTAATGCCTTATTGTTTTTTGATCCAGAAGTTTTTCAGAACTTAAAATTTTGTGACGGCTTAACTCCGGTTGCCATACAAACTCTCAATTAATAACTCAAGAATCCCATCCCAGTACACTCTCTAAGAAACCGGCAATAAGCCAATAAACGACAATCAAATAAGCTTAGCATGTCATGAAAAAAGGACGAAAATTTCCTCATGAATGCGATATTGACAGTTAAGGGAGCTTTTTCTTGGATTTTCTTTTCGATTGCCTCGATCTTAGTATTTTTTTCTTTAAACAAGATATGGATTAAAGTGATACTGCCTGTCAACATCCCCTTGATCTAATTGTACATGCGCATAAGATTAAACCATTCCATACAATGATCCATTTGGAAATTTACTAACTACCATACCCTCAGACTATTCACCATACAACATCCATTAAATTGATCAAAAGAAAATTGTTTTGACTATCGCCCCTTGTTGTTACAACAGTGGAATGACCGCCTGCTATTTTCCAACGGCCATTTCAAGAGACAATAAATGATTACGAACATCTTTCGGCTGACCATCATCGCTGTGCTTTTCACACAAACACACAGACACACACGTACATTGGCGTGATGGCCAGGCATCAAAATTCTCACCGGCGTTGCGTAACAAATTTACGATGTGAATAAATGGCTAAAAATAGTCCGGGGCACATTATGCCATTCTTCTTCTCTGTTTGACCACCGCCGGTCGCGTCCATCGTCGTAAAACACCTTCCATTTGCCTGGCATGGCCTCTCTCGGTGTCGAGAGGGCATTATTAGCGTGTGCGAATGAGACCGTCTTTTCGGGCAGCCTAACGCCGAAAGAAGTTGACAAAGGACCTGCGGCTGATGCTGGGGTTTAAAAATAGCGTACCGCGCAATGGACCATAGTTTTCGCTTGACCAGAGCTGCCGAGTCTCGAGTCGCTCGAAATGTGTTACTAGCCAAATCGTTCGCTACAGGTTCGGGAAGGTGGTGGGACGTAAGTGAGAAAATATTTTAAGCTTGTTGTTATCTCAGGCCGTTGTGTTTTTCTTATTATATAAAAAGAGCGAACATTTTCATATTTCACGGTTCCTGCCATGGGTGACTTTGAGTGGGGAGCCGCATGAACGCCCCCCCTCCCCTTCGTTCGTAGGCCTTTCGGGTAGGATTCCAACTTGAAGGGGAACCGGAAGGGGGAGCAGTTTGCAGACCTAGCTGTCAAAAAGCAAAACTTTGTTGGCCATCATGTTGCATAATGTCAATTTTCTCGTCGGAAAGAGGAAAAAAGAGAGAGAAGACGTTCAAAAAGAAAACTTCCTTTTCACTTATTTTCTTGGACACTCGAGAAGATCGTTTGAACGATCGAAGACAGTTGCGGCGGAGATTGATCACTTATGACTGCTTAGGTTTAGTGAACTGATCTTTCTTGGAAGAAGAGACAGCATTCACTACGCACTGTGCACCTGTTCACAAGTCAAAGCCAAGCCGTTATGGGTTATTGAAGAGACCGATTTCTAGAAGCTCCCAGAATATAGCCCAAGCGATGAATTTTGAGGTTGAACCAATGTCAAAGATACCATTACAGAATACTGCGAGCACGCGGTCACAAGCCGTAAATTGCAACATCAAAACTGATTTCATAACAAAACCCAAGCCGATGCCGTTTTTCATTTTCTTCATATTTACTACGATCCACTGAACTTGCTGTGATATTTTGCCATACATACGATTCAACGGGAAATGCATTCTAAATTTATATCGTTCCACAGCCGGAAGGAGGTTGGCTCAGCCAAGCTTATCTTGTCGTCAAGATCCCTTTCTCCCGGCTTCAACTCATAAGCGAATCGTCGACTTCCAATCAGCTTCCGAAATGTGCACCACCAGTCAACTTTCATATCCAAATTTGGTCACAAACTCAACACACTGTTCTAAAACTGTCTCACTGTCACTTTGGTTTCACCAAAGGAACGGTTCTCCGTTCCTTTCCAATCCATCAATCTTCACCGAATATCGATATCACACAGTTTTCTACACGTCCAGCTGTGTTGTGATCGCTTCCAGTGTTCGATTTCGTAAAGCTAGATCAGCATATTCACTCTGGATCGCAAACGGAATACTCGTGAACCACCACACCACGTGCTCTGATCGCCTCGCAATCACGTTTTCAACATTCTCATACGAAGGGATAAACACACACGCGCTAGTATATTGTAGTAGCAGAACCTAGCGGAGCAAGGCAAACCAAACAACTGACCTGTTCTGAAAAGGTCGAGACAATCGGCAATGATTTGATGTTTGCGTGTCCTTTTATAAATTTTCCGCACGGTGGCTTCGAGAGAACCCCACCAAGGCGCGGCTATCTTCGGCAGAAGAGGGATGGGATGGGATGGGATCGCGATACAAAAGGGGTGACCGCCCGAATTCACGCACACAAGTAGGCGAGATTTTCGATATTTTTTCCCAGAGGGAAACTTGAAGATTTTCACTGGCTCTCGAAGTACGGATTGGGGGATGGGAAGTGGGTGCTTCCCGGCGTTGGTACTCGGTTGGTCGGTCGGATTCTGGTCTTACCATTACAGTTAAGGGAAGTACGCTTGAAGATGATCGTTTTTTTTTTGTTTCAGAAATCCACACCGGCTTAACGATCAGACTTGAAGGGACAGGTGTGTGATTGAGTTAGGGTTGTCTCTGGGTGAAAATGTTGTTGTAAAAGAGACAAGCTATTTTCTAATTTAGTTTTGATAAGCACTCATAGCATATTAATCGTCATGTCGGAAATTTACATTTTTTAACTCTAAATTGTAACTTGTTTCCTAGAACCAGTCAAGTTATTCGAATACTACGTTTATTCGGTTGATGGATTTCACACATGGGAAAACAACAGAATTATGAGGACGCATGGTATTTTGAACAGAAGCCATTCGGTACCCAAAGGGGAAAAAGTGCTCCAATATTCTTTACGACATCTAGTAAAATTCCTAAACATATCAATATGCTTTCAAATAAAAAAAATACATCATTAACGTCTACAACATTCTGAGTCAATTATGAATTTTGTCATTTGCATTGCTAGGCTTTAACCGGCATTACCTATGCGAGAAATGATCATTGAGAAAACCTTTATTAAAATCTGAATGTTCTTCTTGTCTTCGTCATCGTCAGAAAATTACCCGGTAACAAACACACTCAGTTTTTTTTTACAGAAATCTGTTAAATTTACCAAATTCTCAACAGCTGAACGTTCGGTAATCCGATTTAACGGATTTCGGGAAAATTTAACCGGAATCCGGTAATTTTTTTACTTGTACTGTAAAATTTTACCGAAATCCGTTAAATCGGATTACCGAACGTTCAGCTGTTGAGAACTCGGTAAAATTTTACAGATTTCTGAACAAAAATCTAAGTGTAAACAGTTCAATTTTGTGCAATCTGTTACTTTTCCCCTCGTTCACTTGTAAGCCCAACTAACACAACTTGTTATGTAATGATCAAAAATTCATCTTTAAGACATGATCTTATGTATTTTTCTATTAAACTTAACTTATTTTTGCTATCTTATATGACCAAAACAGCGCCTAATCAATCTATTTGAAACATCTTTAAGGTCACACAAGAAGTTTTTAGATACAGATTTAGAACTAATAATGCGTTTTTAAGATGTATTGAATAACATGCCTTGAACATGATGATGTGTCATCTTGTTAGTTTCTAGCATCATAATAATAAATAGGTTATAATCAAGTAATTTCAAATTAAAAACAATTGCAGAAATACATGTACATGACATGCTTGTTTGAGAAATGTCAAACGAACAGAAGTCAACAAAGATTGTTATAATTGAGAAAATTATGTTTGTTTATGAGGAGAATATTCACAACTCATAGTAAAAAAATGACAATCGTTTTTGACCAAATCAATTATTTAATAAACATAAGAAATCTAAAGATTGTTAATGCTCAGAACGCTTAACAAAATATCATATGCAAGACAAATTTTTTGGTGCAACTTTTGGTATTGCTCCTGCAGAATGCGCCGTTCTAAAGATTAAAAAAACAACAGAAAATTCTCTTATATTTTGCAAGTTTGCAGCATCTCTGTTGGAATCATCAAAAACAGTCAGGTGGATTAGACACATTGTCTACACTGTTGATTAAAATTATTTTTAAAACATAAAAAAATGTCTGGATTATCGATCAATTTCTTTACATCTTTACATCTCAATCGTAGACAAAAAAAAGCATCTTTCGAAATTTTTAGTGATAACTGTAATCAAAATTTCAACCGGCACTGTAATTTTGTCCATAGCTATGACGTGAAGTTGAAGTTGAGTCCAAAATACATCTTTAGAGCAGTCTAATAACATACTCGTGATGGTCCATTGCAAATTATTTGAGTTAGTTATTATAACACCATAATAACCATATTATGGCATCTTCTTAGTGAAATGTCATTTGGCTCCAATAATTTGAGAGAAAATGAAGTTTCTTGTCATCCGTCATAATGATTCAACTGCTGATGGAGATTGTTATTGCATGCTATAGTTTCGAAAAATATGTGTAATTTTTTCTTGTAGTTAGACCAATTATGTATCTATTTCTTAACAAGATATCTTTCAAATGGGCTAGGTCTGCTTTTTGATCGTTATGAAAAATTTATAAAAAGTAATGGGAATTCATAAACATATTCATCATATTCATAACAAACATAACTGTCAAATTCGATCTGTGTCTACATCTGCTAGTTTGACACTTGTTGGAATGAACTGTTGTGTTTATGAGTTTCTGCATTTAATTTTACTTTTCAATAACTTAATTATAACCTATTGGTTTTTGTGATGCTATAAACTACCAAGATAAGAGATCGTCTTGTCAAAAGCATGCTATGCAGTGCATCTTTAAAATTTCTTACGCGACCTAAAAGATTTTATAGAAAAATCGGTTAATTGCGATGTTTTAGTCATATATGATTCGACAATTAAGTCATATGTTCTTAAAAAAATACATGAGTGATATGATAGGCCAATGTTTTGCGATAACATCCTCTCAGCTTTTCCATGACAAAAGATGTTTTTCATTTCATTCTTAACACTCCTGTATAACATAATTTCAAGATAACTGATCAAAGAGATATTTTTGGTGTTACTTGGGAGCAAAAGCATGTTTAATCAATTGCAATCTTTCATACAAAATACTAAATTTGGACGATATTTGGCGTAAATTTTAATCTGACATCACATGAATTAAGGTAAAATATTACATGTTTGTAAAGACCTTGCCCAAGACAAACTTTAATCGATGTAGTAAAGGTCAGGAATACAATTTTGAAACAAAATTAGTCTGGTTTTGTAAAAAAATTATTCATTGGTAAACTCTGTTTATGAACTATTAAACTTTCAGACAAACCATAATTTTACCATAACATAGGGTATGTGTGCCTTAACTCAGCCTATTATGCAATGATCGATTACATTTTTATTATAACTCATAAAGTATGTGAGCTGTAACCGAGATTCAACTAGTTAAACACTTGCTAAGATAAGTTTGATAAGACATTTGGTAGAATGTATCACGAAAAGTTACATAACTCTTTTTATAAAGTCAGAAAAATTCGAGGGATATGGATTCAATGTCGGTCTATACGCACCAAATTGGGTCTATTCATGGATGCAACTTCGTCCCATTCGATTAATTTATAACTAAATGCAGTCTTTGTACGGTTTTGTTCTACTTTTATGAATGAAGGCATTGCTAGCTGTATTTGATTTACTTAATACAACATTTCACAAAACAAAATCAAGTAAAACTGTCTCGAAACACTTATGTGATGTTCATATTTGATATATTAGCCATAAAATAATGAAAACATTATAATTCACTATACAATGATTTTGTTCCTTCAGTTTGTGTTTAGATGAGCCACTTGAATATAAACAACCGCAAATTCATGCATTTCCACTTGAAATTTTACCAATAACAACCTTTTTACTACGTTATTGATACAACAGGCCATAATTGGAAACATACAAAAAAATATTGCCCCAACATTGGGTCTACGATTTTTTTGTAAAATCATTGTTATTTTAGCAATGTGAACAGTTAGTTTGTAACGTGTAACTATTTGTACATCCAGATTGCATTGCTTGCTTTATCGATTCAATTAAGCCAAATTTATATCCCCTACCCTACGTAATCGTATTGTATTTTACTTGGGAAAATAACTCAAAAATAAATGAAATAACCGTTTTGATAAAAAGTTGAAGTTAATTTTTTGATTGCAGTTTTATGGCGTTATTTGGTTGATGATGATGATGATGATGAGATACTACCATCTATTGTAGCAAGGTAACTTTCCATAGCAGTGGAATAATCTGAAAAACGATTTGATCAGGATTCTACTGTTGTTTGTGATCTTCAAGCTCCTGTATGAAGGGCCAAAAACGTTTGGGCGGGCCCGTAAGCAGAGACACTTACGCGAAACCCGCGAATAAAGGGAAGAGAATCTCCTTCCAAAAGCAAGTTCACACAAACAGCATTAGAGTCGAGCCCTCGATTGACAGAATAAACCCAATAGATGGGGTCGAAGAGCCCGCCCTCGTTCCGCGAAAGGTTAACAATAGTGAGGAGGCAGTCCCATGCTCCCTATCCAAATCGTTTCAATTGGGTGCCCTGATGGTCCCTCCCTTTTCCCGTTGTATATTATGTCGATATGATGATATTCAGTATATTTTGTAATGGTCATTTGATTGCTTACCTTGTGTTAGAAAATTTGTCTGAAAGTAAAATTGGTTAGGGTTTATACCGTTCTTGATTGCTCTGTGTTGTCTCGATGTTACTGCATTTGAAGGACTTTAGGCTGACCATATGATATTGCTCGTGGTCATAGGATAGGGAAGAGAACAGAAAAAAAAGGATTAGTGATTGGTAACACGGTATGCGCATGTGAGATTTTCATAGTGATATTCTCACAACGGCCGTTCAGGATGCTTCTACGAATGCATATGAGAGATCATTCCCGATGAGTTTTATCTCGTCTACTCATTTCCATCATGTTTGGTTATAGAATACAAGAAACGTTTTACAACGTGCTTCATTTGGGAATAACAGGGCGATGATCCCCCATCGCATCTTCAAGTGATCATTACAAGCTGTCCATTTGGTTCAGGCACTTTTGAACGTTGATGGGGCAGCCGATTCACACTCGAAATCTGCCGCGACCGACTCGACAGAACGCGCCCATACCCCTTTCTGAACCGAAGGGCAGGGGTTTTATGGCGTTATTTGGTTGTAACCAAAACATCACAATGTTTTCAGTGCAATTGCAATTTACTGATTTTTAGTAAATTTGAAAAAGACCCTGTACAACCATAACGTAATTAACGAAAGAGACGTAAATTCAAAAAATGATGAGCAATTATGTTCTTGCATACTGACGGTTGCCATTAATACAGAATACTTTACTGACTATTGACCTTCAAGCTTGGACTAGATTTTTTTCATCTTGTTTCATTTAACATGAACTACCATGATTTCATAATTACAAGAGTAACCACGTCGGTCATTGTCATTTTAACTCGTAGTCACCCATCACCATCGATCATTGCAATCACAGCACTCATTCTTAGCTATAGCTTTCCACACCAGGGACATCCTTAAAAAAACCTTCTAAAATTAACGAAAACAATTGGTAGTTCGATTTTAAACATCTAGCTCACTTTTAAAATCAGAAATGACAGTTTTTCACACCTATTGTCGGATTCAAGCCATCTTGATCTATATTTCGTGAGCCAGATGCTTAAGCAGGCACAGTAAATGCGGTCAAAATAGGTGACGCGGACGATAAGGAAGGGCTTCTGAGGGGAAGGTATTATTTCAAATTATTTATGTTGATAATCATTTTTGATAGACTGTTCATATAAACTCATTTATTATGTTAATAAATTTCACATTAGTATTGTTAATTATTCATTTTCGAATTAGAACAACGTTTTTGTTTTATGTACTTTGGTGCAGTCGATTCATTCTGCTGAAACGGGACTTTTTTTTGTTTAAAGTTGAGTGGAAGCTACTCAAAAAATATCGATATATGTATATATATATATATATATATATATATATATATATATATATATATATATATATATATATATATATATATATATATATATATATATATATATATATATATATATATATATATATATATATATATATATATATATATATATATATATATATATTTCAAAGTGGAAACGTATGTAAATTAATTGTAAAATTGACCATAACTTCATCTTTTTTTTTTGTCTGCAATTGATAAATTTTTCATGTGAAATTCAGTTTATTGGTGTTTAGTAACATAAAAGATCGAAAATTTTAATGCGCCACTGAATTATTACTAGAACATTGACTTATTTAAAAAAAATAATAGTTGAAAATACAACAATTAGGTGACAAGGCTGACAAATTGTTTAAGTTTTAAGATTCAAAATGTATTTTAAAAAGCATTGTTTGCTCGTAGCATGGGAAAAATGAGAGTTTTGTTGAATACTTATGTAAGTGGCTACCATTCCGAGGGAATCCAGAATAGCCACGCTCACCATTTCTTCAATGGTTTTATCTAAAACTACCATAAAACGCAAATAAATATATCTTGCACAAGACTCACAAGATTTCGAAGGAGCGCGATAAATTTAACTTTATTTGTTCTTTTCTTGAAAAAGGTGAGTTACGTTTGAATAAAACTTGTTTGAATTGCTCAAGGTAAACAAATCTTTCGTAAGATAGCTATAAAGTGTGAAGAAGCCACATCATAAACAAAGAAAATGTGAACGTTCAAATCAAAAGTGCCTATGCATAATTGTTGTTCTTGACCCGTAACGCTGGTAGATCACCTTTTCGTGGTGCGTTACGGGGTATCAGATCTACCACCGAACCCTAGTCCGAATTAATTCAAACTAGGGAACATATTTGTTATTTGTAGTCAAAGGAACATATTTTAGTCCTTATTACATTTTATGTCTTATGAAAAGTGACAATACTCGTTTTGCAATTGTGCGAGGATGAGCTTAGAATAAGTAAAACATGGTTAGTCTTCATTTATGTGAATTCTCATTGTCTATTTGATGTTCTATAGTTTGAATTGGTTATGACTAGGGTTCTGATGCATGGTCAGTATCGGAGTCATAGTTTGTTTTCTTTGCAATGAATCTGATTTTGACTGATAAAGGGGCGCGCCTTTGAAGAGTGCTCTCACTCCTCAAAGGGTTTAAATAGCGGAAACTTTCAATAAAATTTGATTCATTGCCAACAAAACAAACAATGACAACTGTAACAACACCGAATCCCTCATCATTTCTCAATAGTGATGAGGTAAATCGACATGCACTAAACAAAGGACACGGGATATACTACAATAGATCAAATTACTGTTCTCAGTGGTTTATGTCCCGAGGAAAAAAAAAATTGTTGTTCTTAGTCATAATTACAGCATATAACTTATTGTTTTTAATCACCAGCGTAAGTCGATAAAAAACAAAAAAAAAACAATAAAACTCTAACTTGAATATGCTAACAAAAGTTTTGGGAAGAATAACAGATAATAATATTGCGTCGATGGCTGAACCAACAGTTGAGCAAAAAATGATTTCTCTCCTGATCTATACGCTAAACCTAACGTTGATCACTGAGCGATTCCAGCGCACTACTTCCGACTTTAAATTTAACGTATAGATCATGGGAAAATTGATTTTCGCTCAGATGATAACCAATTTTTACTTGCAACGAGTATAAATATTGTGTAGCCCATTTGGAAACTGAAATGCAGGACTCGGGAGAATTTAACATTAACATAACATTTTACTATCGTAGTGCACGTTCAACCTTACGTCGAAAGTACTGCGCTGTATTTCTACAGTGGTGCGCCATATAACGCACTACCTGGCATAAAATCAATTATCATGAGTAATGATTCTCGGTTGTCCCCTGGCGAAACATTGCACCATTTCATTTGATTCGTTACAAAAAATAGGACGCATAACGCATACAGCCATCTGATAAGTTAGTCTCAGTAGGCTGCGAATCCAATAGAATCTAGGCTAGGTGGCTGAGATTTTTTTTTTTTTTAGGTTGCTGAGATGAAGGAGTATTCACTATATAGGATAGGTTTTTATTGAATTTCCGCTTGGACGATCCACCATTTTATAATTTCTTTCACATGTGGGCGTCCATTGTCCAGTTTGTTTATTTTTCACATAATGTTCTTTCTCAAGAGTATGTGCTCTTATTCGAAATCAAATGGTTCTAAGAGCGTTTTATGGCAGCATTTTCAAGATACATTCATCTTAAAGAAGAATGTTATAAAACTTTTTCAAAACTTTTATCAGGTTTTGTGAAAGCTGCGAAACGATGTCTTCAGAGGGGAATCACGTATCTTATAAAATTACTTATAAGGTGAATAACACTAATAACACCATAAATGATGTAATTTTATGGACGTTCCTTCAAGTGTTCTTTAATCACTCTTAAGAACTGTTAATCAATTAAAACCACCTTAACACCTTCAATGCCCTGATAAAACCAGATAATCTCCATAATGCTTGAATAGAACAACCATAACACATGAATAAAACCAAATTGCATTTGAATTGTTACTTGGGATGTTACTTGCGTCAAAATGATACGTCATTCTGCGAATGACAATGTTGATACGTCGAAATGTTACGTCAAGTTGTCATATTTCACACAGATACGTTGAACTTATCAAAACGACGTATTATTGTTATCTGCAACAAAACGTTATATCATTGCTAAAAAAATCAATTTTCTCCTAGTCTCTTACTAGAAAATTCCATACAAATTAAGGAAACTTATCAAGTAATCCAAAAGTAAATATTATTCGCAAAGAACACTTAATTTTTTTTTATGTGAAAAATCAATAATTTAAAAAAAATCTACTTCTGATAAAATTTTAAAAGATTTGCCGAATTTATCTGAAGTTCAATAATATTTTAAAAAGCAGATTTTTGTTTAAAAATAAGTTAAAAACTTTCAATAAATGAAAGCCAAACTTAGGAAAACGTCTGATAATTATACAGGTTTTTAAAGAGAAAATTAAATGCATGGTTTCGGAAGGTTTTGTAAATGAGCTAAAGTTAATAATCGAAAGGTCTTAAGTTATCAAAAACTTTAAAAATATGGATTTCGGCAGCTTTTTCTAGGCCTGAGTTTCACCTTTTCGACCACGAAATTATTGGAGTAGATCCTCTATTTGAGATCCGACCAAACATTTTCTATCAGTCGCAGCTTGGGGACGTTGGCAGTATTCTCTAAAACCTTTATCTTTAGCCGATTCATCTCCTCCAGTGTTGTTTTGGTCTAATAGGCAGAGGACAGGTCCACCCAAAAGACCACATTCTTCTTCCTGAGATACTTCTTGATGAAGGAGACAACTTGCGGCAGGCACTTCCTACTGTATATATTTCCTCGTTCACCGCAAGCCACGATGGAAAGATAAGTGACTTGGACATTCCCTTCTCGCTGATCGTCATCCACAAAAAGACCTTCTTCGAGCCACCGTCCAGCATCAAGTATATATCGTCGCCCGTTATGAACACGGCGTTGCGCTTCGCCGAAATTGTTTTTAATGCATACGTTAATTGCCGCAAAATTAGAAGAACCTCAAGAATATGTGTAAATTTGAAAACGCCAAGACTCCTAAAAATAGAGCTTCTCCAGAAAGTTGTTGACAGCTTTAAAACAGAAAAAGTATTTGAATAAGGCTCTCAAAACCAGTGTTTTAGCAATTATTAGTTTATCTTATTCTTGCAAAATCACTTTGCTTTGAATAAAATACTCTCCTCACTTATATTCTTTAACCAAATTTTTAACAAAATTCTTAAAACAGACAAACCCAGACATTTTTCATTGTGCTGGGAGGTCGGTGGGTCCGGCCAAACGGTCAAGAAATATTTGGCCTAAATGGATATCCACAGGGAAAGCGTCAGTTCAAGCCAGCCGTGCCGGAGAACCAAGTGGAAACTAAGAAACAACAGCTGAAGATTCTAGTCAAAGAGATCTTCCTGGCGAAGTGCATCGTGTGCGGAAGCATGCCAACCCTCCCAACATTCCCTAGCTCCGCCCAATCGAGAAGTTTTGTATCAATTTGGAGAGGAGACTATAATCAAATAATTTCGTGGCTAAAACGAGGAAGGCTATGGCTCACAAGTCATCATGGCCTAGTGAGATCAACCACGGATTCTGAATCAACACTTTCAAAGAATATAGGTTCGAATTCCATGGCAGAAACATTCAAAAGACGCTGGACAACTCCACGTGGTTGCTTTTTTTTGTCTCTTACATTTCAAGTCGATAAAGTAGATATGCCAGTCCTTCATGTAACCACCAGACGTTTTTTTTTTAATCGGTGACCAAATATTCGTAGCTCTTTGCAATGTTTTCGTAGAATGAACGAATGTTTTTTCTGTGTCAACAAATGCTTCGTGCTTTTGATAGTTGCGAGTGTGCCATTAATTACGAATGTATCTTCATATTAAGTACAAATCAGTTTCGTTGCAGAAAACAACAAATAGATTTGTTAGTTCTACCTTCGATTTCGTAACATAAACTAAAATTAATTTTCAGTGTATGACCAAAGTTCCGGCTAACTGTCGTAAGGCTGCGCGGCAGGGAGTAAAAGTATTTTTGGGAAGTTTTTTATTTCTTATTGATAAAGTGCTTTTAATACGATTATTATGTTCAAGGATTTTTTTTTATTGATATGTTGAATACAGTTATATAGCAAAAATTAGGAAAATTGCTTTGAAGTCAGTGAAAATGTTAATGGAAACTTTTTCTTTCCTAATATCCAATAAGTTCTATTAAAAAAATTCTACTGATTGTGGTTGATAATTATGATTTGTTTACAATATTTACCCGCAATCAATGACTCTGGAATAAACGGCAACGTTTGTCAAAATTCTCAGGCTATTTTTTTTTACGAATTCATTTATTTGTACAGGCTCAATTGGCTATTTTTATCATCAACAGTAATCTAAAACACTGATTCTCCAAGATTTAACTCATAACTCACATAACTTACCACAGTGAATCCATGATCTACACCGTGTCCAATATATTCTCATACACTTTTCCTTGCATTGATGTCGTGCAACTACTCAACGTGCTTCACGTATGTGTTGGTGTAGTTGTGCACTATGTTTACAAACGCCTTTAGGTTATGTCCGATTGTTTTCATTCGGTGTTTATCTTCAACCAGCGATGAAGGAGTTTCGAGCTGTGATGATAAAAAAGTTTTTGAAAAATGACGCTATTTTCAGAAAGTTGAGTCAAGCGGCATTTTGTGTACCGAACCATCCGAAGGTACCGTGACAGCTGCTCGTTGGATGACTGGAAGTGGTCAGGGAACGGATTAGACGAAAATCACAGCGCTCTGTACGTAAAATGGCCGCAGATCTGAATGTTTCGAGGTCGACAGTTATTCGCTTTGCAACAATCCCACAATGTCCAGAACGACAAATTGTGGGTTCTCTTCAAGAGAACTGTTCCAGAGAGTGATAGGAATATTCCACGGTTCCAAAGTGCTGCGTCAGTGATGGTTTGGGGAGGAATTTGCAAGCGAGGCAAATTACCACTGGTTTTTATCAAAAAAGGCGTTAAGTGAATGTCGTATATTATAAAACGGAAGTTTTGGAGAAAGTTGTCAAGCCATATGTTCAAGAGGTGTTCACTACGTGTTTCAGCAGGACGGAGCGCCATCGCATACTGCAAATCTCGTTCAGGGCTGACGCCGAGAAAATTTGACAGACTTTTTGAACAAGAATGAATTGCCTCCCAGTTCACCAGATCTGAATCCTTTGGATAATTTCGTATGGTCATACATGCTGGCGAAGGTAAATGACCACAGGGCGTCTAATATGAACCAATTCAAACCCGTAATCAAACGAATTTGGGACGAAATGCCGATGGAAGTCGTGCGTGCCGCCCGTGACGGTTTCGAAAAACGTTTGGAGCTGGTCAAGAAGGTTAAGGCGGTGTTATTCCAAAACATATGCTATAGTTGATCAGTATTATATTGCAATGTAATGAGTAAAATTATCAAAAAAATCTGGATTATTGATTTGAAATAAATAGTGTTTTATTTTGTATGAGAATATATTGGACACGGCGATAAATAACCTGCCTCACTAAAACAAAAACTGTCCTTCCTTTGACAATTGTGGAGACTCAGAGATAAGTGCGGTGATTGTCAAACTAATCATCCTCCCAGCCTCTCCGAAGATCGTGAGGACGTGGATCTATAAATAGGATTAACTAGTGCACTTGTACATTGAAGATGTAAAGCTACTCCCAAGCTCCATCTATGTGGTTCTCTGTGCAATTACACTAGTTCTGTTCAGTAACGGAGTAACAACTTCGAAACGCACGGTCTTAACAAAACAAAAAATCGAGAAAGAGGCGTTATTCATGCCCTGAAACCTGTTTGTAAAGTTTTCTGAAAAATAAAATGTTTGTTAACTGCTGGAAAAAGTGACTGAAGTGGCGTAAAATAATAAACATAAAAACATATTGTCAAAATCGAGGCAAGTTTCTATTGTTAATAACAAATAGGTTTTTGTCGTTGGCCTATTGAAAGTCAACTTTCATTTTAGTTACCTACTACCTTTAAGTTTAAAATGGCGCAGCTGGTTCAGATCGTAATTGAAAATCCCGACTTTTGATAGTTCTAATCTAATCTGACGCAAGAGAAAAACAATCACTTGGCAGATAGCATTTATTTTTTTCAATATTTTTTCAAAAATATTCTAAGTCAGCTGAGGTTTAAAATTAATTTTGTTTGTTTGTGGAAGACATCAAATCTTTCAAAATAAGAGTTAAGGATAAGTTTTCAAAAAGGTTTAACATATTTTTTGGTTTTGAATCGCTTCCATCGTTGTACAAGGATGACTGAGTTCAAATCCCGGTCTGGTATAAGAAATTTTTGAGGAGAAAAAACTTCGAAGCTATGAAGAGTTGTGTTTTGATTTTACAAGATACTCGACTTATAGGCGCTCAATCATGCATGACTGTCCTTTGCACGACTTTACTGTACTACACATTTTGCATAATAAATGGAATGATTTTATTGCCAACCAATTCATACATGTTTTATTGTGATCCAGAAGTACAACATAATCACCCCAAATCGAGAGAATTTTCTAAAGATTATCTCAACTGGATCAGAAGTCGTATTCCGGTGTTGTTACTTTCGTTCTGAGAAGTTCTGTACGAGTTCAAGTTTATTGTTACCCTTTTAGAAACAAGTACCGCCACCCTAGCGATGCTTTCTTCCACAGCATTCGAGAAGATAGTAAAAACATATTGTTGTACTAAGCCACTGAAAGTCAAGCGGATATTGCCCATTCGGATGGTGTATCCTAAGTTTTTGAAATTCTACCAATACCAACTTTGATTGGATCGCAGCAGCGAGAAGCTCAAACCACGCTGTCAGCTGGTTGGCGACATTCCAAACATGTCTGACAAGCTGGTGGTTTTTCGCGAGCAGTTTTTAGTAACTTTCATCCCAGAAGCACATTATCGCAAATTAACGTTCACGCACAATCGTATCGTGCGTAATCTATTAAAACTCTTATTACGAAGGCGTTAATCTCAAGGATTTTCCGCCCATTCGTTTCGTTAGACAAAAATATCCATGTCTACGACAAGGTTCTCAGCACTAAATTAGGTTCCTCAAAAAAAAAAAATCGCCTTTAAGAAGTGTTTTCGATATTGTTACTTTTAAAGTTTATAACTTTGTTTCAACTTTCTTGTGCTGTCTTAACCAATGTTTTATGTATGCAAGACGACCTCAGAGAACAGATCTTGATCTACACAAAAGTTGCGTAGTGGAAAATTTATCTTTTCTCTAGCTCCGGAAAAAAACGAAAACCGATGCCAGAAGAATAAGTATCTTTCTAAGCAGACGGTCAGAAGTGCCGTGCGCGATGTCACAGATGAAACAATAATTTACGAGCTCATTTCGGGCCGCTGCTCTCAAGCGGCCTGGCCTGGACACCACTGACTGACCGGTGTTTGTCCTTCAAGCGGTTACTTCCGGTGTGCAGAAAAACGGCAAACAACGCATTAATTTTATTATACTTTGGCTGCGGCGGAGACCGGTTGAAATTCTACTTCAACCCAGATGTGCTTGCTGTAGTTAATTTTTGTTTGCTGTCTATGAAATCGATCTGTATAGCTGGCTGACCTACCCCAACTAGGGGTGGTCTTTGATCCAGGGTATGGGAATAGATTGGATGATCTTGTTTGATATTATGGTTATTTAAAATAATTATTTTGCTCGAACCCGCTCGATCAGTTACAAATTTGGAACATAGTAAAATTAATATTCATAAATATTTGTATCAGTTCACTATTAGTATACCTTCAAAAGCATCATTTACGGAATACTAATAATAATATTCATTATGATTTGTACATTAGCGTAAACCAATTGTGTGACGTTTGTTGTCACGCAAATCAGTATCATTTGCATGTTCTATCAAATACTTGCTACCATCAGTTTTTTCTCATTTGTTTTGCAGTGCTTAAAGCTAAATAAAATACATTCATTTGTCTTAGACGCTGTACCGCTTAGTGCCTTTACAATCAAAGAAACTTTATTGCGCTTGATAAAACGGTTGAGTGAATAACACAAAGAGCCGCAACGCTATTGGCCGCAGTTCAAATCCCTTCGACGAATCCTTTATTGTTTTCTCTTTTTCTTATATGTGCCAATATCTGACTATAATCTGCCAGTCATGAATTTTGCCCATCTTGATCCAGAAAGCGTTTTATGAAATAAATGGAGCTAAGCATATTGGTGAGACCAACGAGTTGCACGTGATGGATCGAATACATTTGCAATTATATTCATTGCTGTACAACTTAAGAACTGTCTCGAATATAGGTTATTCACAGATTTGTCTAATAAATCATTTGAATAATTATGTTTTATTCAAACAAAAGGATGATTTTTTATTGTAAAAAACCAAAACCACAAGGAATTGTTCATCGCTTTAATTTTTCTGACTAAGAGCTTGATCCTGTACTTTTGAGGAAAGCTGTTATTAAACCCGTGGTTAGTCTTACTAGGCTATGATTCCTCGCAAGAAGTTACTTAATTTATGAGTATGAAGTTATTACCTTCAACAGCGCATTCATTCTTATTTTGGGATAAATTAACGATTCTCGCCTACCTAAAATATATCTTTATATCTTGTTTTAATTTTTAAATATGATCGAGCAATTTATTTGGTTTTACCGAGGGCACTACATCTTTACTTATTATATTATTAGTTTTAATTGTTGATTTCATTGTGTTGTTTTACATGTGATATTGTTTTCCCTCTTGGGAGCGTATTTAATTTTAAAATTTGATAACCTACCTAACTACAACAACTTAAGGCTAGTTGACCAGCTGCCTGATGATCGAATAGGTTCCCGCCTACCCCAACAGCAACAATAAAAACATGTACGTGGGAGATAGAAGGGAAGTAACGATTGGCTGTTTTAGCATGATGTCTCACAATATAAGTCCACATATGAAAAAAAAAACGTTGATCGGATGCAAACGACAAAACTATGCAACCATGTTCTAGGAGACAGAAGCACCTTGATGATCCAGAATCATCACCGAGTGAGCATCAAATGAGCTATGTAAGAGTAGTTATCCTAATGATTTTTATCAACCTTCGATTGCAGCCTATTCTATTTTAATTCTGTTCCAACATATCCTAAAAATTCTATTTTGATTTTACTTCTGTTTATATCGTTCTATCTATATATATTCACTTTTCTCTTTTTGAAACTCTATTTTATCTCACAGATAGGAGCCATCGATCACTTCATTGAAGTCAGTTCTATTCGCAAATTATCTGTAGGCCTCACTTTTATATTTTGCGTTAAAACTAAGCAAGAAGCAAGCAAGCTTTATGTCAAAACTAAGTAAAGAAGTTTTATAATATTTATCTAAAATATAAACTCTTGTAAGTTTTTTGGTTCTTTTTTGATTATTTTTGTATCTTTAAGAAGGAAATATAAACTCTCTTCAAAAGGAATTCACGATTAATAATTATTTTTTTAATTACTAGGTTAGACAAAATCTCATAAAACATGTTTTCCAGTGGATTCTGAGATGCCTTTAATCTAGTTTGGTTTAGATAAAAAAAGATAGAATTTTTGAGTGTTTGCTAGATTTGTTTTTCTTTCCTTGACAGTGTTTGTATTGCGATGTACAAACAGTTGTTGGTATTAAAATCGAATATTGTTTCAGTGCAGGACTCAGTCTGGATTTTTTCCAATATTGTTTTTCAAATGTTGGACTAATTCTTGACAGTCACTCATACATCACTTTTTTGTAGGATTTGTCATTTTTCGATTATTACATTTGAAAAAAAAAATCGATAAAAAAAGTTTGACCCTTTTCAATAGACAGTCCAGATCAATTTTGGAAAATCTAAGTATGCCAGAAAGTTTCAAAGAAATCTGAGAGAGTGCTGCCAGCTCTGAATACGATTTGGCATGAAATGCATCGAATTCTTCAGTCTGTGTTGCACCTTACAAGCTTCGACAAACTACACAGATAGAAAGAAACATTTAATTTTCAACTTTATCTATGTGATTAGATCTATTAGATAGGGAAATTTGGCATTAATTTTTGGCGAAAATAATGGGATATTTCATGTAAATTTCAGGCAGATAACGCCTGAATCCAGCTTGTTGTTTGAAATATTGCAAACATTGTTGTATGGTGTAACTACACTGTAAGAGGTCCTATGTAGAAAACGTGCATAAATCAATCAAGTTCTGCTATTTGGGGCCTTGATATAATAGCTTTTCGATATTCAGATTATAAAAAAGTCGGGTCAGGGACAAAATTGAGTTTTATATATGGACAGACAAGCTGGTAACTATCCTGCTAGTAGCCTAGTAAATATCTTATACTTATCTAGTCAGAAATGAGCTTTTTCGTTCGAAAAAAAATCTTATTCCATTCTAAACTCTCTCGAATTGTTTATAGCGCTATTGAGTATGTATAAAATCATTTGGAACTTGCCAAAATAGATTTTTACTGAAAACTCCGTTTACGAATCAGAACGGCACCGTATTATAATTTCCCTTCGTTAAATTTCAAGCCAAACCAAGCCTTAACAATTTTTTGCTATCTTCCATACAACAGACCTGATACCAGCGATATCTGGCTTAATTTTTTTTTAAATGATCCCATTTATTTGTGCCAAATTTAAGATAACGCAGTCAGTTCCATTGTGGTTATACCACATCAATTAGTTTTTCCACTGTTTTTATAGCAAGTCCAACTACATTTGCAGCAGGACCACACTCTGTAATTACAGATGGAATTGTACAGTAGCAAACAAGAGCTTTCGGAAAATTCGTATCTCCTTTTTGTTTTTTGAGTAGATTTATTAAGCTTATGGCATTATTGGCACTCATATGAAATCGCTCTTCAATTCTGCTGATTATACAACCATATGTCATGAATAAATTTTTATTTTATTGTTGCATGTATAATTAAATGTTTTGTGGATATTTATAACTAATTTAACTGCGAAATTAATTACATTCATGTACCAATGATCGAACTGTAAAAAGGTACCAAGCTGCATTTTATCATCGTATGCCTTTAATTATTATTTCATTATTTCATCATATTATTTTATTCATAACCATATTACTTTATTGAAAATATCACCATTCCATTGAAAAATTATTGAATCTCGCCAATTTTTTATCTCTTGAACGTCTATGAAGTCTGTTTGGGTACCCAGCTCTTTAGGCAATAGATGTTTAGACAATTTTAAATTTTTCAAACAATTGTAAGGACGTGGCCAGGTGCGTAGAGAGAAGCGGGTCTACGACACTTTGCATTTTTCGTGAAATGTCGAGTTCAAAAGTAGATAGCCTTATCTCCATTTTCTTTTGTAGCTTCTTTAATTTCTTCAATAGTTGCGTTTTATTATTATATGTATATTATTTAGTGTTTCATTATGACTTCGTATTTTCATCATATCACCATTTTATGTTCATTCTAAACAAACTGTATTTTCAGGATGTCGAATTTAAGCTGTTATATACATGTAGATATTATTTCATTTTACATATATTTCCTACATATTTTTTACATACAATTCCTTGTTTAGGGGGAAGGAGCCAACGTCTGGTGCTTGGGCGGTTTTTTTATAATTATAATATTAATGAAATTTTATCTGCTTCAAGGTAACAACGAAGGTGACTCCAGGTAGTATAGATGCATTGTATCATATGGTATTTTTCTTTTGATTTAGATCATTGAACCACGCCAAACGATACTAAATATTTATGACATATCATAAAACCGGGAAAGGGAGGGACCATCAGAGCACCCAAGTAGAACAATTTCGATAGGGAGCAAGGGACTGTCTTCTCCTTATTGTTAACATTTCGCGGAATGAGGCCGGACTTTTCGACTACATCTATTGGGTTTATTCTGTCAATCGAAGGCTCGGTGGTGCTGTAAGTGTGAATTTGTTTTTGGGAGGAAATTTTTATCCCTTATATTCGCAGGTTTCAAGTAAGTACATCTGTTTACGGGCCTGCCCAAGCGTTTTTGGCCCTTCATACAGAAACTGGATGATCACAAACAACAGTAGAATCCTGATCAAATCATTTTGCAGATTATTCCACTGCTATGCAAGCTACCTTACTAGAATAGATGGTAGTATTACATACATCATCATCATCATCATAGATAACGCAGAAAATCAGATGTTTCTTTCTATTTCTGGGGTATTTAAAGGTTTAATAAACAGCTCCCGTCAATATTGAGTTAAGTTGGAGTGATTTCTATAATTTCGCGGAATTTTAACAGAATTTGACAGAAAAAAAATCTGGATTTCCATTGTGACGTAAATATCAGAGCATGTAAAATTTTATTCCAAAGCTTCTCTTTGTTATAACTTTTTCATGCAAGGAGCAACTTGCATGAAAAAGTTATAACAAAGAGGAGCTTTTGCATAGAATATTATCAGCAATGTATGCAATGTTCCAGATTATTACACGATGCATAATGTAATATTTAATGTCATGTGACGCTCCATTTATGTGCATAATATTGTAAAGAAATTTACACAACTTTTTCGAGCTGTGTGCCATTAGTGGTTTTTGAAAGACGCTTCTCATATGGTCAAAGTCGTGAAAATTGAAAGAATAGCAATGCTTCATCGAACACAAAAATTCTGCGTCCTCATTGTTACCAATAACTCCTAAACTTTACTTTGAATAGCTTTAGTCACAATAGGGCCAGCATCACGTGAAGAGCAGCGGTCGTGGTAGTGAGCCAAATAGTTTCAGTTCCCGTAGTGCATGTTAAAATTCTGCGAATATTTGGAGTGAAGATAGAGATACAGTATGCAAAAAAAAGTTTATCCACCACAAAAAGCGTGGTTCTATTTCACCAGCTAAGCGATCGAGGCGTCCTTCCTCGGCAACTGGCCGAGTTGACAGAATTAACGTGAATAAGGCGGAGCTGGACCAGAGATTATCAGCTCCGAAAATTGTGAAACAGATTGAAAGCGAGTTTTATAATCAACTGACATCACAATCCTAACGAAATCGTCTTCATAAGGAAGGTCTTAAGGGCAGAGTAGCATGGTTGTCCGCAAAAAAGTACAAAAAAAAATAATTAAGAGGGACCACATATCCTGGACCAGTGATGACTGGAATAGGGTGATTTGGTCAGACGAGACGGAAGTAATGCTATTTGGGACTGATGGTATCCCAAGAAAATGGCGGCGAACTGGTGTAAGTTTGAAAAAGGAGTGTTTGCGGCCTACAGTCAAGCATGGTGATGGTGAGTTGCTTTACCAACATTTTTGTTCTACAGGTAGAGTTTTGGTGTGGGGATCTATACCTACATCCGGCGTATGAGAACTTGAGTTAATCGATGGAATCATAACCGAGGAGGTTTATTTCAACATTTTGAAGCGAAAATTACCAGCGTCTGCACAAAAGCTAAAGTAATGGTTATGTTAAGGTTATGGAGTGGCCAGCACAGTCTCCCGACCTTAATACGATCGATCATCCAGGAGGAAAAACCAACAAGTACAGCAATTGCGGCAGGTAATCTCAACTACTGAATGGGACAAAATCACCCCGGAAACAACTGCTTAACTTGTTGAGGCGATGCCACAACGATGACGAGCAGTTATTGAAGCCAAAAGTGGTCACACGAAGTACTAAAACTATGAGAGCCAGAAGGGTGGATAAAGGGCGAACACGAAATTATTGCGACACCGAAAAAGTCATGCCAATTTTCTTATAATGTTTAGAATCAAACCAAAATTTTAGGGTAGTTTTATACACAGATAAAAAGAATTATTGAATTTTCTGCGTTATGTAATGCACATAAAGGGAATGCTAGATTTGCCAGAAAATAATGGGATATTTCATGTAAATTTAAGCCAGATAACGCCTGAATCCAGCCTGTTGTATGAAAGATTGCCAATATTGTTGTATGGCACATGAGAAGTTGCAAACAATTTCGTTGTTTACGCCTCCTTTAGCTTGGATTTAAACGAGGGGATATTTTACACGCTTGTTAAAATTAATTATTTTTTTCTGTGTACATATATTAACTTCAAAAATCAAAAGAAAAGTTAATCGATGGAGCCTTGAGTGTAAAATTGAACGCATTTTCGCTTGGTGCCCTCCATCAAAGTCTTTACAGTGTCATCCGGTACCAGTTTCTCAGTTTTTTTTTCCATATTCTTAACATGTCCTTCTCGTCTTTGACTGTCTTCTTGCTCTTCCGAAGTTCCCGCTTCATAATTGCCCAGTACTGCTCCACCGGGCGCAGCTCCGGACAGTTTGGCGGATTCATGTCCTTTGGAACAAAATGGACAGTTGGGATTTGCTTTAATCATCCGCTTCACCTTTCCCTCCGTCTTTTTGTTCTCCGGTCCCGGTTTTCTTCCAGCTCCTTTGCCGTGGTCTAACGTCAACCGCTCTTGAAACTGCTTCAACACTCTGGAGACGGTTGAATGGTGAATGTTCAACATTTTTCCCAACTGCCGGTGCGACAGGTCAGGAAATTCCAGGTGTTTGGAAAGAATTTGTTCTCTCGACTCACGTTGACAACAATACACACCAATGAGAAAGTGTGCAAAATTTGGTTGATTTTTACCCAATGGTAAAAAAGTTATGCCCTCTTGAATGTGTCGCAATAATTTCGTGTTCGCCCTTTATACTTATTTGACGTTATTTTTTAACTTATTTTTTAACATGCAAAAGATATTGTCTTTTATTTTGAACTCGCCTGAGTTGGTTTTGTTTTTACATAAATAATAATTGTCGGCGTCGGTGGTGTAGTGGTAAGCGTGACTGCAACTTGGCACCCCAGGAGGTCTGGGTTCTATCCCAGTCGACGTCGGTGGTTTTTCTGAGGCGAAAAAATCTGGTCACGTCTTCCTTCGGAAGGGAAGTAAAGCCGTTGGTCCCGGCTCATAGTCATGAGTCGTTAGGTAGGGTCCAGGTGGTGGAGTCGTCTCCCTGGCGTCGGTGATTGTGAGGAAATAGGCCGACGGAAAATAAAAAATATATAAAAAAAATTATAATAAACTGAAAAACAATCAACCGTGTTTTAGTTTTCTAGTGGAATTTTTGGTATAAATCTTATTTTTCTATGGTGCTGGATAAACTTGTTTTTGCATATTGTGTACCCTGAGAGACCTTAAAAGTTAAGGCTGAATAGAAAAAGTTATCCTAAAAGTATCTATATCGCGGAAACTTTACGGAGGAAATTATATACATAGCTCGCGAGTTGCGTTATCGGATCAGGATACCGTTTTTCAGTAAGATCAACAGACTTCTATGCATCCTTGCTTTGAATAGGTACTACTTAATCACGCATCCAATCCAAGTTCGATTCCTTTCTCCGGTAATGGTGCCACAGCTGGTGGTTGCAGTCGTCATACATCACAGCGACATGCTTCGTTGTCCTTATTTTGCCATGTGAACAATTCTAGTAACAACAGACAAAAAAAAAACAAAGATTGATGCCACGAAAATTTGCATCATTTGTCTGGATTGAAAAAAATAAGTTGGCTTTCGCTTAGACTGGTATATTTTTGCCCTCTGGTGCAAATTACTCAGCAGATGACGATGATGACGATGATGATGTAGATACCCTGACACGCGTTCCACGGCTATTTTTCTAAAATTTTCTTGAGGAGCGTAGATTTTAGAAATCTAATTTTAGCAGAACCAAAATATGCATAAATTATGATATTTATGAATTTTTTTGACATGAACAATGTATGCTCAGATCAACAGTTTCTAGAGCAAAAAATCAGGAACCGGCTGCGAGGGGGTCTGGTTTTTAATAAATTGCCTAAACATTCCGTAGAGAGCAACACGTGTCAACAACATCGCTCGATTCTGTCTTGAATCATCCTTAACATTGGACCCAATACTGTTTCAATGTCGGTAATTACTTCACAAAAATCTGAATGGTTTTTCTTAGAACAGCTGTCAATGAACTGCGTTCAAAAATACCAGTAACCAACGTCGGCGAGTGAGAGGCCATTAATCAAGTGATCGTTTTGGTCCATTAATCAGCAGAAGTTCGGTGTTTGCTAAAGCGCGTTGGATAAGTGCCTGCGTCTTTCCCGATGCGAAGAAAGAAACCCGTTTTAAGCACCTTTTAATAACCGATCGGTTAGCCGATCACATTTTAGTTTTTCCTGTAACTGTAATATGTCAGCTTGGATCGCATTTACTCTGGCTTCCTCAACAAAGCCGCACCCACACAAGGGGTGGTAGTGGCAGCCAGCAGGAATTACGTCAAATGGACGGGCACCGTAACATCTCATCGTCGTCGCTTGGCGTCGTTCTCCAACAAAGAAAAGCGGTCATGAGATTGTTCGCACTCGAGAGCACCAGCAGTATATACATCGATGTTACGCATTTTCCGTTTTCCAAAATACTTTTTCCGCCATCCCCAATCCGTCAACAAGTTGCGTCAATTTACTGAACATCGGATGACTATGGGTGTGCACCGTAGAAAGTTTCCAAATTTGACTTGCTAAATGAACTTGTTTGGAAGGGAACATTCTTTGTACATATATTTTTTAAATGTGTTTTCATACATAATATTTCGAAAATCGAATCATACCATTATTTCACAATTGAACTTTCCATCTGACAGATGACATACTTATTTAAAAGTTAAATCATATCTGGAGATGTTAACTGTGTGGTGACTGAGAGGATCTAAATAACCGAGTAGTTTTAGATATGAAGTAAATTTTGTATAAATCGATGTGTTTTCGGTCAAAAGAAGGTTAGTAACTGAAATGTCGTAATTATGAAATCCATTAATAAATCGTAAAATTATAATTGAATGATTGTCAGACATTCAGTCATTGGAGAGTCATTCTCAAATCTCGTTGTCGAGCCTTTCTAAGAGAAAAAACTGAAGTACGAATGTGACAAACTAATATTCCAGTTTAATGTCCTCATATTCGCGATTTAGTTAATCGTATCATATTATTAATTATGAAAACCACTGAAGCAAGAAATATTATTAGATCTTATTACAACTTGTTAAGTTTTGCAGCTCACATTTTGTAAAAATAAGATTGAAGAAAACCATAGTTGTATGATTTTCTAAAGAAAGACAGCAATCCATTGGATGCAAAATCTTGATATTGAATGTGTATTTTAAAGGATACTTGGATGGCCTATTGAAACATTAGACAATGAAAACAATTCACATAGCACTCTGCCAATGAGCGTACAAACTAAACACTTAACATTAGACAATGGTTAACATAGAAAACAAATCGCGCGTTCCGGAAAGTTCCACCGACTTGAGTGGAAATGGAACTCTCGCCTAGTGGCTTTCACAGTGTGCATGAACAAACGAATGATTGCCTATATATTTTTTTTTAATTTTCGAATATTCATTTCCACAATCTCAGCGATTACAAAAATTTTATCTCCATGAAATCATTCAATACACAGAATCCTGTTTATATGGGATTTTTTTATGGCGTTTTTTTTTTTTTTTCTGAAAAATGCAATGCAATAAAAAACACAAAAAAATCAAATATGTCTAAGCATTCTGTGCAAAATTTAGCATGATGATGAAACAAAAAATAAAATCAAAATCGTGTAAAAATAAGATTCAGTTTATTCAAATTGGACAGATAAAAATCCATCATTTTCCGCCATCAGCCATGAAAAACATGTAATAAGGACTGTATCGGAATAAAACTGGCAGCAATTTTTTTCGTTCATGCTCAGATGAAATAACAGAATAACAACGAATTAATAACAACTGTACCATTAAACTCAAGTCTTGTTTTCTTAGTTTAAACAAAGAAATGAATGAAAGCAACTTTATAACATGAAATTTCTGATTTCGGATTTGTCTCCACTCATGTGGTTTTGAACAGTAGTTTTGTGGCATTTTTTGGTTTCCTCAGACCAATTATTTTTAACTCTTCCATGGTCTTGCACTCCTTGACACTTTTCTAGAAGTTACGCTTGACGATAGCCCAGTAGCGTTTAATTGCACGAAGCTGTGGACAATTGGGAGAACTGATGTCTTTCTTAACGAAATCAACTACATTTTATTGCAGTCATTGTACTGTGGCTTTGTCATAATGGGGTGTCGTAAAATCAGGCCAAAATAAAGGAGGGCCTTGTGCTGCTTGTATGATGGAAGCACCCTTTTCTGTTAACACTCAGTAAGGTACACTTCGGCATTGATCGTACCATTAGTGTGGAAAACCGATGAATTGGAACCGCATGAACAAATTGCCTGTCATACGAGAACCTTCTGGCCATATTTTTCCACCTCGAACAACTTTTTAGAGATGCTCAAAAAATTCTGTAGTCCTCTTTCACTTATGTTTCATCGATGAAAACACAGACAGACGGTTGTTGCAACAGTCGGCTGTTTAAATTTCAGGCTCTGGTTTTCTGCTTAGATTTTTGCTGATTACTCTGTTTTATTATTTTCTGCTTTTTTAACTCTTCAGGTTGTTGCGCTTCTTGATTCTTTGCACCATTCCGACAGAGCCTCATTCAACCAAATCACGAATGGACATCGATCTGTTCCGAAGGATGAGGCTGACTACCTTTCGATCCAATTTTGGGTCACCTCGACCTGAATTTTGTTCCTCGAGACATCCTTCTCACGAAAACACGTGTTAACCAATTGAATTTTAACACGCTTTGCGATTTGGGGCATCTCGAAAAAGATCACTGTTTCTCGAAAGTTCAGAATCTGTTCAAGTTGTTTGAAATTTTTGTGTGGCAATTGAAAGCAGGTTTAATCCGGGAGTCGGATCTATTGCAAATCCAGTAACCCATTTCAGAATGTCTGGAGAGCCACGCCCATTCCGAGGTTACTTTCACACGCAATAAGCCCCGTATGTAAATATGATCATTTTCATGTGGATAACGGTAAAGTAAACACACTTCCAGGTTCAAAAATAATCAAACCTGATAGAAAGAGTGTTCCGATTAAAATTTAGTCAAACAGTAATGTGTGTGAGTCGTTCAAAGTTTTTATTAATAAGTCAAATTCTTTTTCTTTTTCAAGTTCAGTTAATACAGAACACAGGAGAAATATTCAGGTAAGCTTCATTTTTACCGAATGCGAATTGCCGGGTCTTTCGTTGAACACCTGCCATAAGATTTTTTACAATCTCCTTGTCCACTTTATTCGCTGCAGAGCGCCAGTTTTCCTTGAACTGTTTCTCGCTCACAACAGCTTTTTGAGCCTTCTTTCGCTTGACGATGGCCCAATATTGTTCGATTGGGCGGAACTCTGGCGTGTTTGGAGGGTTCTTGTCCTTGGACACCACTTGAACGTTGTTGGCAGCATACCACTCCATGGCCTTTTTTCCGTAATGGCAAGATGCCAAATCCGGCTAAAACAGAACGGAACAATTGTGTCGCTTCAGGAAAGGCAGTAGTCGTTTTGTAGGCACTCGTTCAGATTAATTTCCTGGTTGACGGTTCCAGTTGCAATGTAAACGTTGCTCTTCAAGCCACGGGTACAACTGGCCTGCCACACCAGATATTGCTTCGCGATCTTTGACAGTTTAATGTGCTCAAAAATATCTGCCACCTTTTCTCGTCCGGTTGCCGTAAAAAAATCCTGTTCAGGAAGCTATTTAAAGTCTGCCTTGACGTAAGTTTCATCGTCCTGTACCACGTAATCAAACTTCGTCAGCATCGTCGTGTACATCATTCGCGGTCGTGCTTTGGCCAACGTGTTTTGTTTACTGTCGCGATTTGGAGTCACCAATTTTTTGTAAGTCGGCAGTCTAGCTCGTATTTTAGCTCTATCTACGGTTGAAGGCGCCACTCCCAGCTTTTTTGCGACATCTCGGACGAAGAGGTTGGTGTTCCGCTCGAAGCAGTGGGAAACTCTTTTTGTTGTCGCTGTGACCTCGGCTTTCGATTTTCCCCCGATCCAGTTTTCCGGGCTGTCGACAAACGTTCAATGAACAATTTTAATACATTGGTAACAGTTGGGTTAGCCACGTTCAACAATTTGGCCAACTTGGCGTGAGAGTAGTTTGGATTTTCGTCATGCACGTGCAACATTTTGATGCGTTGCTTCTCTTCCTTCAACATTTTCATAACTGGAGTGCTAATCTCAAAATCAAAATAGAGGCATGATGTTGCACGCACACATCTTCAAAATGAGGGGTGTGCAAAATGTTTAAATGCACGATGAAACAACCTTTATGTTGTATATAACTATAATAAAGCATTGAAACACTTTTTTGAAATTATCAACTAGAGAAAGCTTATCTTTTGACAGATAGGCCTATTTCTGACTAACAGACTTGTTTAGTGTCATGTGATCGACTTGAAGGGAACCTTACAGTAGGTCTAGTATTTGTAGTAGGTCTGTGCATGTCCGTATTTGTGCAGATATTGCCTGAAGCAGCCATAGCCTGACAGAATCTGCGTTAAGTGGAAGTTCTCTTCACCGTGTCCGTTCGTTATGCACTAACCACTCTTAGGCACATAAGCCTGTGCGTACTCTCTAGCTTACTTAGGTAGCGCTTGGTTCTTAAGGCGGTGATCTATGCCGGCCCGCCGTACCTAAGTATGGACAGGGCGACACTGGCCAAGAGTTTTCGCTTACTCCCTTGCACTGCCGAACTATCCCACGGGATAATGCCGATATAGCCATATATAGGCTTTCATGCAGCACTAATAGACATGGCTGATAAAAGACAGCTTATCGTCGATCATGACCATCAAGTACCTCAAAGATCTCATTGATTCAAATGTGCAATGACCTGCACTAATCGTCGAAAGTTCCTCCGGTTTTTGGTTGTGGCTCAGTCTTATGAGGGCTAGCTCCAGTTTCCTGGAACTCATCCATCTCTCCACAATGTCAATGAAGCCGTTAGCTCCACTTCTTCGATGGACTCACCACATATCTCTAGGGTAATGTCGTCAGCAAACCCGACAATCTTCATCTCGTTCGGGAACTCAAGCTGTTGTACTTCATCGTACATCGTGTTCCATAGCACCAGTCCCAGGATCGAACCTTGTGGGATGCCTGCGGTGATTTGAACACATATCTGGCCTTACTCAGTATTGTAAACCAGTACGCGATTCTTGAATTAGCTTTCCATGATCTTATACAACTACCCAGGAACCTGGAGGCGTTGGAGCGAGTCGGCGATAGCCACCCAACTGGCGCTATTCAACGTATTTCTCATGTCAAGGGTGACCACTGCACAGTAGCGGACTCCTCACCTCTTGCGCTGGATTATCACTTCAGTCGTCTTGGAAGCCAAACTGGTTGTTAGACAGACCGCCTATACCCTCCGAGTACTTTGTCAGTCTATTGAGGATCCTCGAGCATCTTACCCACTTTATCCAACAGCTTTATAGGTCTATATGCCGATGGTTGCCCTGACGGCTTCCCTGTCTTTGATAGCAACTCTAGGGTCTGAATTTTCCAGGCGTCCGGAAAAAAATTTGACATTGCGTCCTCTCGTCCGGACACCTGTGCATCACCACCCTGCTCATTTCGGGGGATAACATACGGTCCTGGCGCATTGTTCACCTTTAGCATCGCAATGAGTTCGTTATTCGTCGCTGTCGCCTCATCTCCCGTTGGGCCGTTATCAATGCATACGTAGTTATAGATGTTCGGCTGGGCCACCTACCCTTCCATCGCAATGACAGCATTATGGTCTGGGATACTGGAACGCTGGTCATGGGACAAATCTATGGCGGCAGGGGGCCAGGGACTCGGGTCGTGGTATTGAAAGAGTCCCTCTTCGATCACCTGCAGCAGCTCTGGTGATTGCTCGGTTGGAGCCGCCGTCCCTCTGGTTCCTACCCGATAGATGTCACCCCACAGGTTCGTATTGGCCTTCTGACACAGGCCCTCAAAGCAGGCTCGCTTGCTGGCCTTTATCTCCCTCTTTAGCGCGAGAAAATAACGAATATATTTTGGAGGATCCATTACGTGACCAGTCGGTCTGGTCTGGTCTGGAATTCGAGCCGGCATCGTTGGGACTTTCTGAGACGATGATGGGTTGATGGGTTTGATATGTAGGGTCAGGCTGAAAGTCACGGAAATACAAAACAACAACAATAATTTCTTGACTGTTTCAAAATGAACTAGTCAATACCTTGTACATTTCCGTGAATGACATAATTGGAGAAAGTTGAATTTAATCAAATATCAATATATCTTTTCAAAACTGTTCTACTTTAATTTTTAACCACCGTTTGGATGCATGGTTCTAAATTGAAACTTACTAAACGAGTTTGAAAATGCTTCAATCTACCGTACACTGCGCACTGCGAAGTATTAACACAACATTTTTGTAATTGTTTTCTGTTAAGGAGTGTATCGAAAAGTAGTTATAAACTTCCAAATAATAAAATAGGCATGAAAACATGGTTAAAATTAACATACTATTTCAGTTTATTATAGCTTAACATGTTTACAAAAGATCCAAACGGAAAAACTAGTCATCATGTTCATTTCTGTAGAATGCCCGTACCTTTGATTTGACACCTGCCATCAAATTCTGCACAGTGACCTTTGTGCACTTCCTGGATGCCGCTGCCCAATTTTTCTTAAAATCGGTCATGTTTTGGGACACTGTACCATCCTTCTTAAATATACGCTTGACTATTGCCCAATAGCGTTCGATCGGTCGCAACTGGGGACAGTTTGGTGGGTTGATGTCTTTTTCTACGAACTTGATGTTATTCTCCGTCAGCCACTGTAGAGTGGATTTGGCGTAATGTGCCGATGCCAAATCTGGCCAGAAGAGAGGAGGGACTGGTGCTTTCTATACAATGGTAGCAACCTGTTCTTCAAACATTCCTTTTGATAAATCTCAGCATTTATAGTTCCTTTTGTATAGAAAATTGAAGAACGCAAGCCACATGTGCAAATAGCTTGCCAAATGAGCACCTTCTGACCGAATTTCTCCATCGCAACAGTCGTATCTGCGGTTGGCACACGTTCCCAACAGATTTAGTATAAAACTGCGGCCCCGGTAGCGTTCTTGAATCTTCTTTAACGTATGTTTCGTCATCCATCAAAATGCACTGGTCGACATTGTCCAAAATGCAGCTGTACAGCTTTCGAGCCCTGGTTTTGGCACGAGACTTTTGTTCCGGAGTTTGTTTGGGCACTTTCTGCTTTTTGTACGTCTTCAAGTCATTCCTGCGCTTGATTCGTTGAATCATTCCGATGCTGGTCCTGAACTTCTTGGCTAGATCGCGAGTAGAGGCAGATTTGTTCCGTTGAATATAATCCACAACTTTTTGGTCCAAATCGGGGTTGCTGGAGCCGGGATTCCGGCCACTTCTTGGTAAATCCTTGAGGGAGCACTCCTTACCAAACTTTTCGATGATGCGTTTTACACTTGCCGGGTGAACATTTACTCTTTTCGCAATTTGGTTGTAAGTAACGCCCTTTTCGGTGCACCAAGTGTGCAGAATTTTCTTTTTAGTCTCAAATTCAATTCGCGACATTTTGAATACAACTTTATCAACGGAAATGAATGAACCGAATAATCATTTTTGACATGTAAACAAAGCAAATGGCGCTTACACGCTAAAAATATATGCAGTAGTTTATGCGTAATAACGCATCGAATGTTTATAACTACTTTTCGATACACTCCTTAGTATATATGGTTTTCTATTGTCCATTTGGTGTCGTTATAATATTTTACATCGCGCTCATTATCTGGCCCTTAATTATTTTCCAGTTTCAAATCATTAGGATTGCGGAATTTCAGTGTAGTTGTTAACCGTAAGTCTTTAAATTAGTGAAAGAATAATATACTTTTGTTGGAATATCACACGTACACATGAAAATGCCAAAATCATCGTGCCTTATCGTGGCATGGCATCGTTTTTCAATTCATTCTCAAAATTCGATTTTTCATCCGATTATCTCAAAATTTTCAGGGAGCAAAACGAAACAATAAAAATGAATTCTAAAGAGTTTGAGCTGTTTAGTGGAATACCTGTAACAAGAAATTAAAAGAAAAATTAGACATTGTAGACGAAATACGCGTAGCTGTCAAGATAAGCAAAGGTACAGTTGTGTTGAGTATCACATTTATCTATAAAATAAAATATGTAATATTTTGATTCATATTAAAAAACAACATGCTGTTGTTAGCTCCAAATTATCATTGTTGAAGAATGGAACAAATTAGACAAAAATTTCTTGAATCCTACGTAAAAACCATGCCAAAACGAATGATGGGAGTTATTCTGAACAAAGGATGCGCAATACATTATTGAAATTTTCTTAGTGTTCCAATAAATGAAGAAATGTACAAAAATCTTATTTAGTCTTTATATTTATTTCCCATGAATAAAAATTTATTGAATTATGTTTAAAAAATACTGTAGAACATAACTTAAGTTTTCTCTTGTATTTAAGTTATTTTTTAGTTCTATATAGAGTGTCCCACATCAAATTGCATCACGGATAAAACGCTGTAGGTAATTACCTATGGGATATTTTCTCTTGAAAATTTGGATAAAAGTAGTTAAAGATTTTTTTTGTTGTATTTTCATCGCTGTCAGTTTTTTCGAAAATTGGAAAAAATGGCGTCAAATGAAAAGCAACGTCGCTACTGTTCTTTACCGCTCAGAACAAGTTTGATGTTCCAGAGGAAGTAAGTAAGCAGAAACTCTCAAAGTTTGCCAAGAAATACATGATTTTGGCAAGCGATCTGCTCATGTGGAATACGGAGTGCACAGTTCGTGACTACCGGGACTGTAAACGGAGAGATCTACCTCAAGGAGTGTCTACAGAAGCGTCTGCTTCCTCTGTTGAAGTAACATGAGGGCCCTATGATCTTCTGGCCGGATATATACTCGTGACACAATTCAAATATTGTCCTGGAGTATTAAGAAGCCAACGGGGTTACTTTCGTACCCAAGGATATGAGCTCTCTTCCCAACGCACCGGAACTAAGTCCCATGAAGCAGGCACTACGATAGCATCCCAAGAAGGTCAAATCTGAAGGAGACATGAAGAAAAAGTGGGTTTCCTTATAGAAGAAGCTGCAGCCAGATTTTGTACAGAACCTAATTAGTGGAGTTAAGCGAAAAGTGGGAGCGTACGGTTACGGTATTGAAGTTGATTGAAATAAATATGCCAAAATGGGTTATATTTTATTGTCTGAAAGTTTTAGTAGGATATTTCAACTAGATAATTTTCTACAGTATTTTTCCGTGATGCCTTTTGTTGTGGGACACTCTTTCATATTCATACTTAATAACGTCAAGCAGCTTTGCTTTGACAGAAAAATATAATTTACGGACTGAGCAACACTGTAGAAAATTTGTTTCCATGTAACTCAATAAGTATTATTTCATATTAGGAAAACTAGCTAGTTACTTTATTGTCCTATTCAAAATTGCAACACGAGTGAACAACAAAAAAAGGTAATATAAATGAAATATACAACACAAAAGCATGAGGTTATGTTTGCCACAGTTAAAATTCAATCGAAAAAAAAACAAGAGTAGATATGTGGTATTTTATATCCAACTAAGCATGACTAGCTGTAACTAGTGAAAACCGGCTAAACCAACTCAGCCAAAGATAGAAGTGATGGACACTCTCACACCGGATATAAAATCAGATTCAAAAATTTCCGCAATTAAATCAGCTGAAATTTGTATTTGACTCTTCATTTTCTGAATTTTAGGCCAAGCATTTAGGCCTCATCATGATAGGGGTGCGAGATCGTCTAATCACTAACTTAGTGCGATCGCCACCGTAAGGCAAATCGATTTTAGATAGTGCTCTCTTTGAAGCAAATGACAAGGAAAAGGGAATTCAGGATCCAATACAACACAACAACGGCGTGCTTCGAATTGTGACGACGTGTCCAAATTAATCACCAACCACTACTATTGCTATTGCACAGCGATTCGGTGATATCAAATGGACAAGAGGAGAATTGGTGGACATCATCGAAGAACGGAGATGCGTGAACTTAGGTTCATATCTTAGCAATATAATAATAAAGTTCCCCTCCCAGAGAGTGTCTCGAGACCGGTGGGTGCTAACTTAGGTGAATTTGAAAACAACTGTGGCAGCCCATATTTTCTGTCCCATCTCGTCTCTATACATTCACGCCAAAAGTTTGCTCCACTGATTTTTGCTATTCTTACTGCGATATTATAAATAAACACAACGTACTGTCCGCGGCCACAGATTTGCTTGACCTGTAGGGGAGACTGAGCCTACTATGTTCCTAGGGAGCTAGAAAGATTATGGGGATTACCACTATTGTTTCGTCTAGATGGAAGGTTTACTTATAGTCTGATCAATATTTTTTCTGGTGGTAGCACCATATTTTCAAGTCTTTTACTTTTCGGGATATGTTCTTGTTACATTACCACTGGTTTTGTTAGGGATTCTTTATTTCAACCAAACCGAACAATACATTTTACAGTATGTTTTAAGGAAAAACTGGGCCCACTATCCTCTACAGATCTCGCTCAATAGTCCCCCGATGTCGAACAGTTTCGGCTGGCCCTACCCAAGCGATCAAATATTTATGAACATTTGAGAACATCCCCGAACAACACCACTAGACGAAAATTCTATTTACTTGAGCGGACTTTTATTGTGCGATTTTAGTGTTATTACCGGCTCGAATTTGTTTTATTAAGATCCACCGGGAGGGTACAATTGCACTCACACTACGGGGTAAAATTGATTATTAGAAACAACGACCGCAACGGTCGATGATGGAAGAAGGGAGGCTAGCCGGGAAATCGCGCTCTTCTGGTAAGATACGTCAAGATCGAAATCCTCAGCTGGTCCGGCTGACGTGAACAAAATGAAAGTCAACAGACGCGTTGACTGTCGTCAACCGATTGCGCTTCTGAGCGCTATTACACCGTTTTCTGTGTTGTTTGGCTGTTGGCTTGCGTAGCACACGCGATAGCTGCATGACAGCGGAAAACTGCTTGTTTCGGGTGGGGAATTTGTTTTGTCATGTGTTGAAATCAATTATGGAGAAAATTGTCCGTGGGCGAACAGGAAGACCAATTGCCGGACGGTGAAGTGAAATGTATACGATAAAGGCGGGAACTGAATTTATGTGAAGTGATGAGTTGCATGCCGGGAGTTTGGATTTCTTGGAGTACTTTACAATGTGCTTCGTTGATAAATGCCATTTTCGATATAGTGCTTCAACGCAACCTTTACAGTCGTCGGTCATTCAGTCATTAGTAAAGTGCCAATCCTTTAACATTTCATCATTTTTTTTTAAGTACAACATTTCAGATGTAATACTTGGTATTTTTTCACTATGTCAACTCAGTCATACTGTGTTTGATTGACGTGAAAGGATTTGTTTTTACAAACGATACTCTATTTTATAAACATATTCGTTGTTGCTGGTATCAAAATTAGGTACGAAATAGAAAAGTGCCCAGATTGAAAATCTGTGTATAATTAATCCTATGAGCTTATTACTGAACGTATACTTCATTTTCTTTTGCGCAAATAAACATTTTGCCAAATCTGAACTGACCTGACTTATGCAGAGCTGTGTGGTAGCGCTAGCCAGCTGATTTAACGGTTTGATCCTTATCACTAATTAACATTGTTATTTATATTTTTGTTATTTCTATGATATTAATTTTACTTAATTGGATTATTTATATTGTTAATTTTTATTTTATATGTTTAATCATCAAATAATCCGTTTTCCATTCTTTCTTTTATTAAGATGTACTGGGGGTAGACAAAAAACCTAGAATAGGCAAATATATGGTCAACTTTCGAGTGCTCTAACTTAACGAAATATTGGCCGATTTTAATTCCCTTAGAAGCATACAACGGAATTTTTTTTTATAATGCAGTAACAGGAATGTCCATGGTTCCCGGATACCGGAGATATTTCGGGTTTCCGGAGGGGACGTTTCACATGTCGTTTTTCTGGTGAAATTTTGTACAGGATGCCGTTTAGAAATATTTTTTTCTAGTAAATACGTAAAAAGCGGTAATTTCCGAATGATCCATTGAACTCAAAAGTCAGCCTTGAAATAGTCGAGATATGGCCACTTTACAGGAACAGGTTCCTCTGAAGGGTTCTGGATGCGGCCAGATCTTTCTTCCATCCAACATGCCGAGTTGCACCTCTTTCTTCTTCTTTTTTCATCACAAAGCTTTTTGTTAACTTAAAATGGACATTTGGACACATTGGCCACTCCCGGGGTCACCGGAATGTTCCCGGGGGAACCTGTAGCAGGGGACAATTTCATTTTTACGCCAAAACATGCCGTGCGACACATCTTTCTTTTTCTTTTTTCATCACAAAGCTTTTTGTAAACTTAAAGTGCACATTTGGACACATTGGCCACTCCCAGTGCCACCGGAATGTTCCCGGGGGAACCTTTAGCAGGGACCAATTATATTTTCACGCCAAAACAAGCCGTGCGACAGCTCTACTTGATTTTTCATAAATAAGGTTTTGGTATACTAGAAAAGGCCATTGGCCACATTGGCCACTCCCGGGACCACCGGACCAACCCCGGGGGAAACTGTAATAGACCAATTACATTTTTACATCAAAACATACGCCGTTTCTGAGCATGCAAGGAAGAGGAAGGTGGAAAAATTCGCCAAAAATATCTTGTGAGTCACGACGGGTATCATGAATGGGCGATATCTTTTAAATAGACGGTTATGGAATTCACACAGTCTGAGATGCAAATTTGAAGGGCTGTGATCATACCTTGAGAAAACGTCATGATACGGAGAAAAGGCTATTTTGCTCATCTTGTTTCACAACGGAATGAACGAAGATATGTAAGTATGTGCAAGCGATTGGCTACTCATAGATTGCTCGAACACAAATTCATCGCTGTACCACTTAGTTCCTCGACAATCGAAGCAACTGTAGGATCTTTATACTTTTAACCTCTGAGTAGGTACGACAGGCAGAGATGGAATTTCGCACTAATGCAACGCCGACGCGTGCGATTTTTACCTTCACAGAGAGATCACCACAGATAAAGCTAAAAGCTCTTTTTTTCGGCAGTAAATAGACAGAGTGAAAGTGTGCTCCTTTAATGGGAGGATTTTTTTTTTATTTTTTTTTTTATTTTTTTATTTTTTTATTTTTTTAGACGGGATGGAAAATCTGCAGCCAGACACCTGAAGGGTGTGGGGATGAGGGTGCCAACTCCTTGACCCACTAAAAACCCACCCGTGCCTTAAGCCTTTCTCCCTCCCCGGAACCACCTTTCGGTATTACTTCGGGGAGGGGGATCCAAGTTTTCAAGCAACGTAAGGTTCACGGAGTTTCGGAACCTTCCAAGCAGAAACGACTCGAAAGAGCAGATCTGCTTTTGCCGCGGCACGATGGGGAAGACTTTATCATTTCCGACGAAAAGTTATTCGTCTTGCAACAATCCCACAATGTCTAGAACGACAGATTGTGGGCTCTCTCTTCGAGAACTGTTCCAGAGAGTGATAGGAATCCAAAGTGCTGCGTCAGTGATGGTTTGGGGAGGAATTTGCAAGCGAGGCAAATTACCACTGGTTTTCATCAAAAAAGGCCTTAAAGTGAATGCCGTATATTATAAAACGGAAGTTTTGGAGAAAGTTGTAAAGCCATATGTTCAAGAGGTGTTTGGAGTTGATCACTATGTGTTTCAGCAGGACGGAGCGCCATCGCATACTGCAAATCTCCTTCAGGGCAGGTGCCGAAAAAATTTGACTGACTTTTTGGACAAGAATGAATGGCCTCCCAGTTCAAGAGATCGGAATCCCTTGGATTATTTCGTATGGTCATACATGCTGGCGAAGGTAAATGACCACAGGGTGTCTAATATGAACCAATTCAAAATCGTAATTAAACGAATTTGGGACGATGGAATTCATGCATGCAACTGTGACGTTTTCGAAAAACGTCTGGAGCTGGTCAAGAAGGTTAAATGCGGTGTTATTCCAAAACATATGCTATAGTTGATCAGTATTATATTGCAATATAATGGGTAAAGTTATGAATGAAATCTGGATGATAGATTTGAAATAAATAGAGTTTTATTTTGCATGTGAATATATTGGACACGGTGTAATTTATCAATGAGAAGGATCATGTTTAGGATGCGGAGCTTAAAAAAGCGACAATGCGACAAAGCTCTCTCTCTACAGTGTTTTCGTAGTTACTCCTTTTTAACATGTTATATGAAAGATGATTTGAGAGGAATTTGAGGCGTCAACGTATGCATACAAAAAACTGATTTTAGTGATTTTTCATACCACCAAATGGAGAATCCACATACTTCTCGCCAATTGTTGCAACCCTGTTGTGTACAGAAAAGAAAAAGGAAAGCGTTATCAGTTGATTTGCAGCAGCTATGGCGAATGTTGCAAATGGCGGATCAGCCAATATCTGGCGGATACAAATGTTAATCGTCAAATGGAAGCCTGATTCCTAGTATCCGACAGTGCTGCGTGACCGTAAAATGCACCAGAAGCTTAAAAGGAAGACGAAGGGCAAGGTCATTCTTCCGTGACTTAGGCCGAGAGGTTGGTGGAAGGACATTGTTATGCGGAAGAGCCAGTCGAGACCGGCAGAGGACCACGTACTTTGCGCCCTCTTACCAAGAAGCTTTTACGTCAAATAAATATTCCACACAAAATTCACAAACGGAAGAGCACGGTAAATGTTAACGGGTAAATGAACGTAAGATTTGAGAAAAAATTGTTCCATTGAAATAAACTGCGGCTAGTTTCTATAACCGCACACACGTTTATTGTGTAACTTGTAAAACGTGTAGAAAACTTCATTTCTCCTTGTACTTACCTTACCAATCGGACTAAGGCCGGCGTGGCCTTTGCTGTACACAGAAGTTTTTTCCATTGTAATCGGTCCATGGCTTGATCGATCCACCTCGTTGTGCGCCTCTTCTTCTTGTACCTGTCGGTTCGTTTTCAAGAACCATTTTAAAAGGGCTGTCGTCCGACATTCTTACGACATGCCCAGCCCATCGTAGTCGACCGATTTTTGCAATGTGTACGATGGGAGGTTCTCCCAGCAACTGGTGCAATTCGTGCTTCATTCGCCTCCTCTACGTTCCGTCTTCCATCTGTACCCCACCGTAGATGGTACGCAGCACCTTCCGTTCAAAGACTCTAAGGGCGCGTTGGTCTTCCACTAGCAATGTCCATGTTTCGTGGCCGTAGAGAACTACCGGTCTAATTAATGTCTTGTAAATGGTCAACTTTGTGGTTCGGCAAAGCGTGGTTCGATCTTAGCGTCCTTCGCAGTCCAAACTAGGCATGATTGCCAGCCATAATGCGCCTTTGTATTTCTCTGCTGGGGTCGTTATCAGCGGTCACCAAAGAAACAATTACACGAATTCGTCTACTACCTCGATTTCATCACCGTCGATCTAAACTCGTGCTAATAGACTCACATTGTCTTCTCGTGAGCCTCTTCCCTTCATATAGGGTATGTGTCCCTTGACTCAACCTATTATGCAACCAGCGATAACATTTTTCATTATAACTCATAAAGTTTTTAAGCTGTTAGCGCGATTCAATTAGTTATACACTTGCAAAGATAAGTTTTATAAGACATTTGGTAGCATGTATCACTAAAAGTTACACAACTATTCTTATAATGCCATGAACTTTCGAGGGATTTGGATTTAATGTCTGAGAGCTACACAGGACATAATTGCACTTGTTATTTTGCGGAATTCAGCTTCAGTATGACAAAATGACATGAGTGCGCAAACGAATCAACAAAATAAACGTCAAAACCGCGTGAAAACATAATGAGTAAAGATTGTTCACTCTAATACACCAACGTTAATTAATTTGATATTTTCACTACTAAAAATAATATGAGCACTTGAAAAGCGTGGATATAAATAAGCAGTCACGCAAATCACTTAACGCTTTAGTGGAGTTGGATTGAACGACGTTTTTTTAAATCTGTTCTAATTCAAAAAAGTCTGGCATTTTGCAGGGTTTCTCGTTTTGTCTTTTTGTGCATGAGCATGAGTATGATTGACCACCCGAGGTTGCTACTCCGTTATTGCCAGATCAGCTGTTATTATACAGAGAACCGACAGATGATGCTTGGGTCTAACATACATCTTCAATGTGTAAAAACTGGTTATCTCAAACTAAGGCAATACCGACGCTGGCTCCGTCCGAATGCAGGTCAAGTAAGGAAAGGGTAGGAATATGTTGACGTGATACTCGCTTTATTGGAAGCCGCGGAATCCACTGCACTTCGACGAGAAATCACTGGGATTTTGGATAACAGGATTGGGTAACAGCAGGGTTCGTTTTGGTTAACGATAAGCTGTCAAATTAAATATTTCAAAATTAGGAGTGATTTCCGATTTGAACCGATTTAAACCAACAGTAAGGATGCTATTGGGGCCACTCACAAAGTGTGCTTGTGGTTTTTCATTGGGAAAACAAAATGATTTTAAATCATGCTAAGATGCCGATTTTGACCGGTTTAAACCAACAGTAAGGATGCTATTGGGGTCAGTCACAGAGTGTGATAGTGGTATTTCATAAGGAAATCAAGGCAATTCATCTCAACGCCTGAGAGCTAACTCGGCCCGATCTACACCAACTGTGCGAATGCCGTTGGAATCACCTACAAAATGGACAATGGTTTATTTGCGAACCACCACTTCTCATGCTCACTCCATCACTCGCGCAACGAACAATAGGCAACCGAAACAATAGACAAAACGCTACGCCCGATTACAAAATATTATGGAACAACGTATCGACACAACCGATTCAACCGATTCAACTGATGGTCGACGCAAACCCGTTAAAAAAGGACATATAGATACAATGGGTAACAATTACCTGGCTTGCTCCACGTCCTTCAGAGCACTTACTACCTCACGAGTCGCCTGTACCCAACTACATAGGTGTCCGTCAAGCTTCTAGTCAGGGCTGGCAAATGTCATTTTCAATTAAAAATGACGAATGATTTTTACCGAAAACCGTCTGAAAATCTCATCGGGCGAGAAAACGATGATGGCGATTTTCTTCTAAATCTCATCGATTTTTTCGTCATGACAGCACGTGACAGTGTTTTGGTCATCGCTATTACAAGCACATTTATTGATAAAATTGTTAGTTTCATCATGAAACATTAAATACATATTCCATTTTGTCGATTACATATTAATGCTTGGGTAATTTCAAGTTGACTAGTTAGTAATTTGTGAAACAATATCGTATAACAAAAAACCTCATGACTGCATGATGGTATGAGAATGACAAAAAAGCTCATGATAGTTCGTTTCTTCTCGTGACAGTGAAATGGTCTGTTTTTTGATTGTCACATGATGGCGGTGAGATTTACCAGCTCTGCTTCTGGTACATCAATTCATCTCCATTCTCAACCGAAGCACCACTACTTAAAAAGTTTTGAAAAATAGAGAGATATTGTCTGCAAAATTTGGTACACTCAAGATAAAAAGAACATTAAATTCATATATTTCCACACATACGTTTCTCAAATTCTCACGCTCATTAAAGTTATTTATTCTTTATGTACACCATGTGAAGATCGTATATGTTGTATACCTTTTCCCAATTAACTCCATCTTACGTCCCATCAAAAGTATGTGTCACACGTAATACCGTTCGGCTTCACCAGGACGCTCGAAACTGTTCGTATAGTTAAAACAAAGATGGCCGTGTACAACTGTTTTGCTGATTTGGTGTTGCGTGAATTAGATCTTTCGCCGGAAATTCTCACAATTTTTGAAGGTAATTATTTCAATTATTTGCAAAATAACAATAACAACTGACACATTTTTTGAACTAGGTGCAAAAGTGAATTTCGATAGCTTATCCACAATATCCCGCGATGTATTGGAAAACGTTCTTGCTTTGAACAATTCCAATCCAACATTGTGGAATATCGATGAAATTTCCAAGCATATTGTTCAGTGGCGTCAGCGATACGTAAGTGACTTAGTTTACACTAGTTTAAATCTTTTAACACTGTTGGTAATTTGATCTCATAGGGAATCGGTATCATTGGATTCGCGGAAATAGAAGTGGAAGAAAACTGGGAGGATATTTCACAGAGCTCAGACATATTGGACCAAGGCGAGGAACAAGATTGCAAACCCGTTATTGCTGCTGTCAGCACCTATCCCACCGACGGTACTGACATTGATTGTGAAAGGGGCGCCAGTGCCAGTGAAATTTTTGAGGAAATACCAGATATTTTGGTCGATTGTGACAGCATCACAGCTGAAGCTGGAACCTCTGGTTCACCAACGCCGTCATCCAGTGCATCAAGTCAAAATACAGGAGAGGTTAGTCCAGAAGCAGCAGCTCAACCCGGTAGAAGGGTCAAGCATAATGAAAAAAGTTTCACTCCGAACATTCTCGAGTGCCTTCTCAAGCAAACTGTAACTGGTCAACAAATACTTGAACGAGGAATCGCTGGAGCATTATCTAATGCCAGTCAACGTGAACTGGTTGACATTATTGCAGAATACCATTGTGCATCGGATATATCAACAACGGAGGAAGTATTGCGGGAGTATGCAGATTCAATAACTTGTCTCTTTAAAAATGAGTTAAAGGTATAGAAATTTTCCAAAAACTTTCCTACGACCGATTATTTCATACCTCAATAATTTATTTTTGGTTTTGCAGGATTCTTATTTTGTGCCTAGAGGAGGAATGAAAAAAATAAAAAAAAAATAATCGCATATCTAACCGTAAACAGAAAGCTGCGAAGCGCAAGCTAACAGAAGAGAAGCATCTATCAAAAATTAAGAAAGCTTCTGAACCAGTCAATGTTGAACACCCTTCTGTGAAAGAGGCTGAATCCTGGCTAGAACAGAACACACAACCTTGGTCAACTACGTTGGATAAATGGGCGATATCGTTTCCCAGAAGAAGTTCCTTGCTGTTGAAACCCAAAGCTGTTGAAGAAGTTTTGAAACGGTTTAGGCATTATTCGAACGAGTTTGGCTATCAGCTGGTAAGTTTAGATATTGAATTCACCTTAGGGTTATTCAGAAATGTCCTACAATTTATTTTCGATTTTTAGAACCCCACCTTCCTCCCCTCTCCCATTATTATGCCTTTCCCATATCTATCAAGATTTCTGCGTAATAGAAACATTGATCCTTTGGAAGGGTCGACTAGATTAAAATTTATTAATTCTATGCTTAACTAACATTTATACAATATTGTAGTTTATGTTTCTAACTGGACTCTTCAAAAGTTCAAAAAACGCTAGTAAAAGAACGCTTTAACGTTAAATCGTTTTGGTATATTTTGCCATCATGGGGAAAATGATATAAAAAATAAGTGCTCTGAAGACACCCACACGATTTAACGTTTAACTGCACCTTTATACGCATTTTGACACAATTGATGAAACCAGTTAGAAATGCAAACCAAACAGAGTTAAATAAATTATTATCATGAAAAGTGCAGTTGATTTTTTTAAATCTTGAACTGGACTAGAATATTATTTAAAGGCAGTTGATGAATGAAGAGAATCGATCAAAGCAGATAGGACCTTGTGAAATGTTCGTCTAGTCTCGAATGTTTTTAGTCCGACTACAGACGAAGGAGTTGTTCAATGTATTGCGAGCTTTGACAGACTTCTATAAACATTGTCACTTCGTTATCTGTTTTAGGCTTTGTCCTCCGCGCAGATTTCAATGAAATAGTTTTTGTTCTAAATAATATAAATAATAAATTATCGTTATCTCATTTGGAGGCACCAATGAAATTACGTGAGAAAAACATTATTTCGGAGTTATGATATTGTAAACTTTTGAGGTAAGTATTCAGCAAGCAATCACAAGATGGGAATTCACATTTTCCTTTTTTCTTCGTTCTAGGAGAATGCTTCCAACCACTTACATTTGTATCCATTTCCAAGATTGATAAGCCGGGATCGACTGGTTGCAAAAAAGGCCTTAACTTGAGCGTACAAGCTGACCAAAGATGCACTGTAATCATCCGCAGGACATGCATCCCAGAGATTGAGGAGGTTCCACCTACAAGGGTCACAAATCTAAACAAAAAAATAAGTTGTGATGTGCACTGTTCAAAAGAATCGGTAGCCAATGAATCCAACCGACGATGTATTCTAGGCATTCGGGTCCACTAAAATTGCATTGCATAGCAATCGTCAGCATCATGTTTCTAAGGACTTTGGAGATATCCAAGTATAATGGAATTAAAAATCGTCAAACGGGGTGAATCGATTAGTGGAGTGAATTTTATCACAAGCTTTCTCCGGTGTCAGGTCAATTCTAATTTTCTCGTGGTAACATGTTTTACATGCTCGGATTATTATCTATTTGATGTTACTTAATTGCTTTCAAAATAAAAATCATTTTTTATTATTTATCTTTGATTCGACTCGATCTGCCAAAAAAAAGTACATCGATGATTCAGTGATAGTACATTTCGGGAAACGAACTTCCGTTATACTAATAATTGTAACCATATTCTAAAACATTCTTTATATACATGGGATGGTGATGCCTATAACGGCAGCAAAAATGCTCCTTTATTTTCTTTAAAAAAAAACAGCTCTTTTATATTTTCCAATCCATGTGATGGCTGAAGACCTACGATTTAGCGTATAATATAAATATATTTAAATTTAATTTAATTCCAAACCGTATACTATTCATTGCAGATTGACGTCGATTTCCATTTGTTTTCCAAAGGTGACAGCAAAGGCTCAAAAACGTGGGACACGTGTCTTGATAAGATCATCCAATACGTGAAGCGGCCTTATAAGGACGAACTATCTAAGGATGTAGTTGAAGCATTATCATTGTCGTATTTGGATCAAAGTATGATTGTGCAATGGGTATTTGTGTGCTTGTTAACAACTATTGATTTTCTTCGATCTCTTAGATGCTAAAATCTGTGCTGTCTTGATCCTATTAAACCACTATCTGCTGCCAACTAAGGTGTCCAAAACATTCAAACCAACAGTGCTATCAGCGCAAGAAGATGTGATCTTTTTTGCTTCTACAGATGCTGAGGCCATACAAAAAGTGAGCGATTATAACGAAGCGTTATGCAAACTTGGATTGAAACCAACACCGAAGCTAGTATTCAGAGGAAAAGATTTGGAAACACTTACAGGAATTTTCGAAATTCATTATCAACACATCGTGTATCGCTTAGAATCAGCAGTTAGAGCAGTGGACGTCTTGATTAAATTTAGCACCGTTTTTGGTCTCGAATACTCGCGCATTTCTCGCTTGATATGGAATTTCATTTGCACGTTTATTTACAAACTACCTGTGCCAGAAGAATACGCATCAATCAACACTCTGAAGCGATTTCTAACAAATAATAAATAAAAATGTTCAACTGTATGATCAAGGATTGTAACAAAGAATACAATGCAAACGATTACATAGAACATCTCAGAACATTTCACCGGACACCAAGAGAATATCGTTACGTGTGTACATTCCACGAATGTTACCAAAAGGCAGCAAATTTCTACATCTTCAAGCGTCACGTACTTAGCCATGATGTGTTTCCAAGTACTAGCTATCAAGAACATCACTTGTGTGATGAGACTCATCTCCTACCGGATACAGAGAGTGGACCGAAAAAGAAGTGCGATCTTCAAGAAATCAACTGTTCGTCTTCCATAAATGTTGAGTTAGAGGAGTCAACATATGCATTACATCTTCAGGAAATAAGACGTTCGGCAGTTTAGCTTACCCTGCAGCTTCATAAAGAAACCAACTTATCACGTCGGGATGTTCAGAAAATTCAGCATGCAGTGAGCAAATACAACAGTCAGGTAGTCAGCCAAATTAACAATATTCTTCCATCGGTGTCTTCAAATCCCGAAGTTGAATTTGAACTAGGAGGATATTTAAGGAGGTTGCAGGATCCCTTCGATTTTATTGATTCAGACCACAAGTTTTTCAAACACCTTGAGCAGTTAAATATTTTTCGTTTTCCTATTATTATTCATATTGAAAAAGAGCAGAAATTTCCAGAAGTAAAAACTAACTCAGACATAGAAGAGAAAAAAATCTATACTGTCATGAATGACATAGAATTTCAATTGAGAGCATATTTTAGCAATCAAAAGGTTCTGCAAGAAACAATAAATTATACGCAAAAACAATAAATTTCTTCCGAATTCAATAATTTTGTAAGTGCTCAGTTATGGAAAACAATAAGACAAAAATATCCGGTCGATATACTGATTCCAGTTGCGCTATATAGTGATGAATTTGAGATAAACGATAATTTGAGTGCTCATAATAAAAAACATTGTATCTGTGGAGTATATTACAACATTTTAACGATTCCAGATCAACACAAATCGAATCTATGTAATATCCTGGTAGCAGCTATGATTAAAAAATCTGATATCGGAGAGTTAGGAATCAATCAGCTGTTTTCACCCATTGTACAGAAATTCAAGGATACCGAGGAGCAAGGTATGATTTTCATCATCAATGGGGAAAAAATTACGATTAGATTGGCTTTAGTTTTAGTACAAGGTGATAATTTGGGAATTCACCAAATGCTTCAGTTCTTAACATTTAATGCCAATTATTATTGTCGGTTTTGTCAACGAGCTCGTGAAGATTGTAGAAAAGATGTCAAGGAATTTTCTGAATACCGTCGAACGGTATATGGTTATAATAAAGATGTAACGATTAATTGGCCACCTGAAACAGGTATTAAAGTGGAGACAGTTTTTAACCAACTACCATCTTTTCATGCGGTTGCCAATTTATGCGTCGATCCTATGCACGACTTTTATAGCGGTGGAATATGTTAAACAGGACTGACAAAAGTTTTAAAATTATTGTATTTATAGCAAAAAGTTCATCTCGTTGAATACTTTCAATGCAAAAAAATGCATATTCAGTAAAGTAGCTCTAGATACGTCTTTGAAAAGAATGCCGGATGTAAATGATATTTATATGGTCCAGAAAAAGTGTAAGTCAGTCGTTCTGAGAGCAACTGCAAGCGAAATGAAAGCGTTTGTACATTACATTCCACTAATTCTAGGACCATATGTCCCAAAGGGTGATCCAGTATGGGAATATTGCAAAGTTTTAATCAAGATGTCTGACAAGATCTTATTGAAATCGTTTTCAAAAAATGACATTGAAGAACTTAACGAGCTGTGCAAGGATCATCATACGTTGTATAAGCAATTGTTTCAGGAACATCTTAAACCCAAACACCATTTCATTTGCCATTATGGGTCAGTAATAAGCACATGTGGATCTGTTGTTGGAATGATAAATTTTAGGAATGAGGCGAAACACAAAGGGTTTAAGGAATACGCTCACATAATATCATCGCGTCAAAATATATGCTATACCCTTTGCATAAAATCTGCACTGCAGTTTGCGTACGATTTACACACCAAGGAATTTTTCAATTCACCTTTTACCGGAGCTTTTGCAAGTTGCGAACTTAAAGAAAAATGGTACTATGAGTTTTTGCCTCAGCCCAATCCAATCAATGTTCATCGGGATATTCAGGAAACAAAATGTTTAAAATACAAAGGATTTTAAGACAGGTACTTATGTGACGATAACTAACCTACTGGATGTTCGGATTCTAGAGATTGAGGATATTTTAAAAACTACTGATAATAACTGCTATTTAGTTGTAACAGCGTGGAATAGGGGAACCTTTGATGAGCATTACCTTGCCTATGTATTGATTGATAAGAGTAAAAATATGAAAATGATTAATTTAAACGAAGTAGACGGTCCCCCAGTGATGCCACATAATATACATAACAAGTTGTGTATTCGTAAGAAAACTGATTTTCTATCAATGGATTTATAAATAAGTTGACGACCACTTAAAAATAAGCAGACGGTTATGCTGATGAAAATTAATCATAATTTGCAACCATTGTTTTTAATTAGAGAAAATAATCATGTTTTGGGCATTTTTTAACTAAAGTATTAAGTGACTTGTTGTGTAAATATTTGTTTCAATAAAAGTTTAAAGCTGTTTGTTTATTTTCAATTGAAACTAATTAAACAAAAAGACGTGGCTGGATAGCTCAGTGGTTATCCGTTCTGCTTACTGAGCAGATGGTCGGGAGTTCAATCCCAGGCCCGTCCCCTTCCTTGTCATTTGTCACTTACCTCTTTCTATCACCACTAGATTTAGAATAAAAAGCAGTCTACTGCGCTTTCATTGATCGCAGCACTTACCACAGTGAATCCATGATCTATAAATAACCTGCCTCACTAACACAAATCTATCCTTCCCTTGACAATTGTGGAGACGCAGAGGTAAACACGGTCTCTATCGAACGATTGTCAAACTAATCATCCTTCCCCCCTCCCCAAAGACCGTGAGGACGTGGCCGGCGCCGGTACTGATCTATAAATAGAATTAGTGAACTTGTACATTGAAGATGCAAAGCCTACTCCCAAGCTCCATCTATGTGGTTCTCTGTGCAATTACACTAGTTCTGATCGGTAACGGAGTAGCAACTACGCTACGCACGGTCTTTTAAAAAAAAAAAAAAAAAAAAATTGAAACTAATTAAACAAAATATCATTGTCATATTCTTGAAATTACACGAAAATGTGAAATTGATATTTTGTTCCATTTTCTACATGCCGTTCATTAATAAATAAAAATAATCTTCTATTTTAGAAAACAAAGTTAGCTTATATCAATATTATTGAATGGAAACATCAGAAGTATATGTCAGCGTTATGCAAATCAATTGTGGCGTACATATGTTTTTGCACATGTTAACCCAAGTAACATTGCCAAAACCATCCAGCTTTATTAGGTTTTACCAAAGTTTTATGAAAGCCACTAGAAATCAATTCGGTTTTATTATGGCAGCAAGAGATGCCATTAGGTTTCGAATTTTTGTCAGTTTTATAAGAACCTACACAGCTTCATTACGATGATCTTAAGACCTTGACTTCTAAAATTCCTTTTACTCCTATCAAAGGTTTTATTTTGACTTTGTAAACTCATAAAATACTGTTTTGAAATGCCGTTTTAGGACTCATTCATATTATCTTATTATGGTCAGTTGAAAAAGCATTTTAAAACCATTTTGTCTCCAGTAAATGCATTAAACGACTAATTGGCATTGCGGAAAGCTACCAAGCGACCAGATAGTTTTATAGTAGCCATTGCTAAGATTAATTGGCTTTTTGGCAAAACTGTGATTTTTTGCAATCGCCATATTGAAATATATGAAATAATTTATATGTGGAAAAATAAATACACCAAATTTTAAATGTATTACAATTGAACTGTAGATCTAAGACAAATTTCGGTCTTCGTTCAGATAACCTTATTGAATTCCATAAATTTTTAGAAGTTTCTTGATTAATTTATCGAATTTATTTCTTTCAATTTTGTTTTTGTTGTTGTAAACTCGCATAATTTCCGAGGCGCATTAATTTTCAGTTCTTATCGTGCCAATATTCACCATAAAATTAAATGCGCATATGATTTGGAGCATGATACGCTGTAATAAAACTCAATTTCGTTTATATATTTTGCTATCAAACATAATTTCCCGCAACACTTGAGCTTTTTTCTGAGCCATTATTTACTGTTGAATGAATCAGAAGAGCAGACAATCGAACAAAGCAGAAAAACAAAAACCAACCACGATATCGCCGTGAAGTTTGACAGCTGTGGCCATTCAGCCCTATACTGGTTTTGATGGCAGCCAATAGGTTTTATGATGGCTCTAGTGGTCTTAACATATTTTACTAGAACATTTTCAAAATCTTTATGGTCTTGGAGAGGTTTTATTAATTTGTTTTCACAACCGTCTATAGAGTGGGCCACTTTGTACACATTTCGGCTTTAAAGATGCATAGAGGAGGTGTTGGTGGACAAAACAGTTTTGAATGTAGTTTCATCAACAAAGCCGAGAGGAGTGCTATACGGTTAGAATAGAACTGAAATTGTTACTTGGGAAATCCTTGTAGTCCCCCGGATGTTTGAAAAGCATAACTATTTCTATGAAAAGATTGTTGCGGGTTGTCGATGGTGGATTACAACTATGTGTTGGACACCAGTGGCAGAAATGAGCATGAATGAGAATAGTGAGAACATTTTATTGAATAAACGACTACAATACTCAGTTGTTTATTAAGCTGAAGCTCATACGAGCTATATCTGATGAACTTAGTTGATGAATCAACCCTCTCAAATTTATCGCTAATTCGCTATTATGACAAATTTACAAGCTCACACCTGCATGATAGTTTCTGATTTGAAAAGTGTTCAGATTCATGAACAAAAAGTCAGGGTACCGACGCAACACGGCATCTGAACTTTGGATTTGGAAAACTGTGTCGCTCAACAAATCCTCAAACAAATGTGCAAAAGCACGTTGGCCAATATCTAGCGTCAACCAGTGGGTACGTATGCTCAATTCCAAGTTCCCCTTCTTTCAATTATTTCACCTTCAGTTCAATTTACCCATTGAAGTGGACACATCACAATAGAAAATATTGTGATGGAGCACGGACGTTAGGTTACTAGATGCATGAAAAATACTTTTTGTCTTTTTGTCGATAAAAAGTCTGGCATAATGGCACTCCTGCTCTGGGTATAGAAATTTGCATGACATTTTGGTAGTGTGAACCATTGATTCGGAAGCACGGCGGCTTTATACTTTTCTGACCTGGTTTATGCAAAGGCTACAGTAGCATGGTATGAACAGAATGGGATTCAGTTTGTACCGAAGAAGATGAATCCGCCAAATTGCCCAGATGCAAGGCCAATCGAAACGTTTTGAGCCTTGGCCTTGGTTGGAAGCGGATATCATTGAAAAGTATGAGAAAAATTGGAAAACATAGCTAAACTGATCGCAAAGAATCTCTTGAGAAAGGTCAAGTGCAAGAGATGATCCTTGGCATATGGTTAAGCGAAAGAGTTCTTTTATTGTTGGTTGTATAACCAAACTAAGTAGAAAAACGCGCAAAAATCGTTAAATTTGATAAAAAACACGTTTTAATTTTTTATTCTAAAGCTGTACTTGAATTTTCTGTAACACCCGAAAGAGCTCAAAATAAGCACGTTAAATAAGAATGAAAGTATGTAAAATAATCTTTGCTCTGCCTAGGCTTTTGCAGAAAAAAAGTTTATAGATATGATATAAGAAGCGATACAAACACAAAATAAGGCTGAAGTTGTTATTTTTAATAGTTTGTGTAGTTGATTTTTTTTTATCAAAGATGCTGCTAAGTGTACGAAACGAATAACTATATTGCGTGATTGATGACATACTAGATTAAAGCGACACGCTCAATTAGGTAAACATCCAAAAATTCTTTATTTTTATACATGTCTAATGTTTGATAAATCTTTCACCACTTTCTCGGAGTTTCCTTGTTGAGATACAGCCATGCTGTGCTTTTTGTTTTGAAAAGCTAGGGAAGAAGGATACAATAAAAAATTCTGTCAAAATTTAGATATCGTATTGGATGTCCTTTTTGTTATTTAAGATTAATAATTATTCTTGTAAAAAAATAATTGCCAAAAGTGGCCAGTAACGGAAGTAAGAGTACTAGAGTACTCAGCATGAGAGCTAGTATAACAAACACATAAGAGGAAAAGAAGAAGAAAAATGAATAATTCACTTTTGAACAAGTTACAATCAAAACATTTATCGCTGACATGGGAATAAGAACTATATTCAGTAATTTGCTAGTCAATGTTTAAACCAGAAGTATTTTTAATTAAAACAGCTCGTTTTCAGTTATCATCCACGGTCTTTGCAGTTTTTGAACTCAACGAAATAAATTAGAAATTTTCCCTTGCCAGCTAATCTAGTCACATCTGGTAAAGCAATCCTTGACATTCACTCCCCCGCCTACTGAGCAAATCTATTTACTGTCATTCTGCATCCACCCCACCAGCCAGCCAGCCAGCCAGGACGATCATCATGCACGAAAGCCTGCATGGGAATAGGATCAGAAGCGTTCTTTCGGTTGGTAGATATTTCTCTCAAGTTCAGTGTCAAGTCGATTTTTGCTTGCTGCTTTAAAAATATAACCAATCTATTTTCGAGAATATTTGCGTTGGCTTTCGAACACGAACATTTCATCGTGTTCTTATTCTTCACCCGGCGGCGCACTCTGATTCGATTGTGGTCACATACCAACCGACCAAACAACTTTCGTCGATTTCGAACGTCGCCGCGGTAGAAGACACGGTCACCGGTCCGCGCTCAGGTTCACTAGGATTGACCGTAGGTCTATCCTGCACAATTGTCCGTGCTGAGTTATGGGATCATAAAGCGACAACAGGTGGGAAATATTCGTGAAGAACTGCTCACAATAAATTTAGGTTTTGGATTTACCGAAAAAAAAAACGGCGACGATCATAAAAGTTCATAAGTTAGGTAGCCGCAAATGTCACTCACTACTCTGAATCTCGGCTGACGGTTCACAACTTTGTCGGAAATTCCAAGGCTACATTGGAAACACGGCGGGAGAGCGTGGAAATAAATTACGACCATGACAATGATGTAACGAGATTTCCTCTGAAACATGACTCTCTTCCCGTGTTTCATCGTCCATTCTGAAATTATCAATTATCCACCCCCGCAGCTTGGCAAAGGCGTCATGCAAGTGAAAATCAATCATTGCTCGAGTGAAAAGTGGTCCACACTTAGACGGTGAGCGAAAACATCCCCGAATCACGCAAACTCGTTGCGTTGTTCGTTGGCTGGCTGAGCTTGAAGCGGCTTCTTTTTCCCCAAGCGAGCCGTTCAGGATGGGAAAAGAATAATTTTGTCTGCAGCTGACCGCTGAAAGAAATGCTGGGGAAATGAAGTCATCACGCCTTGTGAATAGAATGAAGTCGCTTCTCAAAATTTAAATTAGGAGTCACTGGACGGCGTCGTCAACTGACGACGATGTTCTGTTTCGGATAATATGAACCAAACGGTACAGGAGCACATGAATGATTGGTGAGTGGTGCGAAAATTTCTTCCCATTTGACCATGAACCCTCCGGTACCAACGCACTCAACAGCGGCACACGATGCCAGTCGAAACATCTGACGAATTTAGACAGCTCATGTTGAATTTTAAGTTGAACTTTGTTCAATAAAGCTGATGCTCGTCCATATTACAGGATAAGATGCAAAAACTGAACAAGAGTTTTAAGGATGCTGATTTTGGAAATTTTTTTGATGTTCTTTAAGTTTATTAATATGCCCATTTTCAACTCCCCCTCCATTGGAACGTATTTGGTATGGGCATCAACAAATGTTGCTTTGGTCGAAAAAGTTTCCAAACTTTCCGTCCCTTATGAAACGTTACCTACTTAATGGATGTTCCGTTTTCCTCTTTCGAGAAGAATGATACAGAAAAAAATATGTATTTTAGGTGGCACATAAATTCCTCTCTCACTACTAATATTAAGAAACGTTTCAGAGTTCCTCTCTGGCCGCTACAATGGCAGACTGGTGTCCTTGATTTTTGAAGTTTCGAGGCACACAACTCAATCCATATTATGCCAATGATCCTGTTATTTTCATTAGATGCTCTCTGTAACACAGCCATTTTTTTCAGTATGACCGAGATTTTCAGCCTCGATCAGGGATGCTAGATTGAATACGTGCGTGTCGAGCGTCTGTCCACCAAGGAGGTACGGCTCAATCAACGGCTGTCCTGGCAATCAGCGGTTGAGTAAGAAACGTTGTATCGCGTCAGCTATACCTAAGGTAGCAGCCTCACCAACGTGATATAGGCAGCGCGACCCCGGTAAAGTAGCATGCTGAGTTTTTACCCTACCAATATATATTGGTAAGGTAACGGTATGTAATGTAAGCCTATCACCTTCATTCGGCCTATGTACCAAATATGTCATTAATTTTGCGATAATCAATAAAATCATGTTGCTATTAGGATGAACGATGTAGTCCAAAGCAAATGAGTCAATAGTAATCAAAGTATAGTTGTTCACTTCCTCAAATGAAATCGATTGTTGCATAATAGGCTGAGTCAAGGAGCACATACCCTATATAATTTCGGATCATCCATGGAATTCCCAACTATGGTATAATAATTTTAAATTATTATTTTTCCTACATAGCAATGATAATGTAAGCCAGTCTACAATTGCAACAGGACCACAATCTGCAGACATGCAAGCATTGCAAATATAATTGATGTTATCATTTTATAGTATTACATTCCTTCACAATATTTTTTATGCTATTTGCAGCTTGGCATACTTGCGTAAGTTTTAGCCCACCTAACCTACGTCATGTATTTAAATAGATTGTCTGTTTTTTTACGTATTTAAGGAAACGCTCATACGACAAATTCTATTAAAAAATAAATTCCTTCTTCATCAAAAAATAAATTTAATAATTCAAAAACTAAAATAGTCTATGAGCATTCATTTTCTATTTCATAGATATAAAGAATTATTTTTGGGCCTAGAGTTATCGAAGAATTCAAATTTTCTTTTTCTTTTTATCTATCTGTTTTTTGTGTGGCTTTATTAAGTTCACGTTTTTAAGAAGTAATCATAGTTATTTGTAATTTATTTTGGTGTATTATTTGCTTAAATTTTCTTTGCTATTTTGCTAGGCTGGTCGGTGACTTTCTTTTATTATATCACTTTGGGAATTTTTGCCATTTCAGAGTTAGGAAGTTAGGAGTTAGGAAAATAGCTGCATTTTATTTCTATATATATACTATTTAGTAGCTTTTTACAACACTGTTTCATTTTCATCATATCATCATTGTGTATTTGTATAATCGTATTAAAAAAATATTATTAAAAAATAAATCATAACAATTTGATTTCATTTGCTTTCAGGGATACAATCAAGTTGATTACAGATAGTATAGTCATTTGTTTGCATTGTATCGTAAGGTGTTTTTCTATTTAGTTACATCATTGGATATTATTCAAATTAATTAATGCTCTTCAATTCTTCTGATTATAAATATTCATATGTCATCAATACATACATATTTTTTATTGTCTCATGTTTAATTAAATGTTTTATGTCTAATTAAATTGCAATCTGACCTTTACATTCCAGAGTTAAATTCATCTGCCGCTGATTGATGCACAGAAGCGCAATGCTGCATTTTATTGTCATATGCCTATTATTACTATTTGAATGTTTTCATTTATATACATATTAAAATGACAGGATGACGAATACCAACTATCACACAGTTTAATTAAATATTTTAGTATATTTTATTGTTCTATTAAATACTACTTATATTGCATATTATGACATATTATTTACATTATATCTAGTAAATACTGGGTTGGGGGAGCACCAGAGTATCATTCAAGCCTTAACTGGAGGATAGTTTGATTGACTGCCTGAGACTAGGAGGGAATGAACAGTATCATTTTCTTTATCCTACCAATTCAATTATTATGCTGTGAATTCTACTCCAACTCCAACTTTTTAAGCCTTCTTAAAAAGCCATCCTGTAGAAAATTTAATAAGTATTGCGAAATGGGTTATTGGATTTTTTGGATAGTGTCGTATTTTATAGGAGATTCTCATTTTCCCGTGGATTTCGCGTAAGTGTCTCTGCTTACGGATCCACCCCTCCGTTTTGGTCCTTCATACTGCGATATTGTGAATTCAGACCGGTGACTCAATTTCAACTCTGTATCTTGCTATTAAGTGGAGCTGCATACAAGCCAAGTGCTTGAAGAGATGGTGGCCTCCATACATACATACATACATACATACATTACCGAGATTTTTAGCCTCGATCTGGTTCATCTCGACCATAGAAAATTAAACACCTTTGGGTTTGTATGTGATTTGGGAGTGAAATTTGAACTCCTGAATTTGGTGTGAAAGGTAGGAATGCTGACCACTACACTGGGATCGCCCCCATGCAGCAAATTTAAAATACTAGCGAAAGAAAATTTAACAGCCGATTTTCGAACAAAAAGTATTTTCCATATAATTCCAACTACCTTTATTGATAATCTTGACAGATACGCGTATTTCTTCTACTATGTGCAGACTTCTTCAGTTTGGTGTACTAATATTCGACACTTGTAAGGAATTATCAGGGATGCAAATAGATATCCACCGTTTTCCAATAGATAGCGCCACCAGTAAATATTAGTGTACAATGTCGAATAAAAAATGCCTCATTGTTAGACTAAGCATCTGCAAAAAACTCCGCTTCATTGCATTTCTTTGTTTTTATCGGCATCATATGCGGCATCAATGCGCGTAAAAATGTCGAAATTTGAGCCAAATAAGCATCATTTCCGGGAAGTTTTGCTTTTTGCTTTCCATTCAAAACAAATCTGCGTCTGAAGAGCATCGTATGATTGCTGCAATTTAAAAAGGGCGATACGGTCAAAATTTGGTCAATATCAACTTGACGTATTTCTTTCAATTTTGCATTTAAAAAACCTGAACACCCCTCATTTTGAAGGTGTGTGTGTGTAGAATGTTGCTCCTATTTTGATTTTGGAATTCACTCTTCAGTTGTCAAAATGCCGTCCAAGCAAGAAGAGCAGCGTATCAAAACTTTGCTCGCGCATCGCGAAAATCCGAGCTACTCGCACGCAAAGTTGGCAAAATCGCTAAAAGTTGCCAAATCAACCGTTACAAATGTAATTAAAGTGTTTGGGGAACGTTTGTCGACAGCCAGGAAGTCTGGATCGGGGGGAAAACGAAAACCCGGAAGCCGCTGAGACGACAAAAAGAGTTGCCGGTAGTTTCAAGCGAAACCCTAACCTATCTCTCCGAGATGCCGCAAATAAGCTGGGTGTATCGTCTACAACCGTGCATCGAGCCAAAAAACGAGCCGGACTATCGACTTACAAGAAGGTAGTGACTCCAAATCGCGATGATAAACAAAATACGACGGCCAAAGCGCGATCCCGGAGGCTGTACACGACGATGCTGACGAAGTTTGACTGCGTGGTAATGGACGACGAAACCTACGTCAAAGCCGACTACAAGCAGCTTCCGGGAAAGGAGTTTTATACGGCAAAAGGAAGGGGAAAGGTAGCAGATATTTTCAAGCACACGAAACTGTCAAAGTTCGCAAAGAAATATCTGGTTTGGCAAGCCATCTGTACCTGTGGCTTGAAAAGCAGCATTTTCATAGCTTCCGGGACTGTCAACCAAGAAATTTACGTGATAGAGTGTTTGAATAAACGTCTACTGCCTTTCCTGAAGAAACACGGTTGTTCCGTACTGTTTTGGCCGGATTTGGCATCTTGCCATTACGGTAAAAAGGCCATGGAGTGGTACGCCGCCAACAACGTGCAGGTGGTTCCCAAGGACAAGAACCCTCCCAACACGCCAGAGCTCCGCCCAATTGAGAAATACTGGGCTATTGTCAAGCGGAATCTAAAGAAGACCAAAAAAAACTGCTAAGGACGAGCAGCAGTTCAAGGCAAACTGGCTTTCTGCGGCGAAGAAGGTGGACAAGGTGGCTGTACAAAATCTGATGGCAGGGGTCAAGCGTAAGGCCCGGCAATTCGGATTTGGAAAAGCGGAAGCTTAACTGAATATTTTTCCTGAATTTTATACTAATTGAGCTTGAAAAAGAAATTTAATTTGATTTTTTTAAAAACAATTTCACCGATTTACACGCGTTTTCCCTTGACCAAATTTTGACCGTATCACCCTTTATTAAGCACTTTGAATCCATATTGATAATCAAAACTGACGCTTAGGAATTGATTCGGTGTACTAAATAACTAAATATAATAATTTATTCTGTGGACTAAATATACGAAATTTCTAATGTTTGTGTAATTTTTTCACTTATATGATGGGTCGTTAAACACTTTTAATGAAAATATTTTAATCACTTCGATAAACAATATGATTGACAAATAGTTCATTTTATAACCATATTGGTCACATTTGAGTTCGTAATTCTGGTGGAGTGTAAGAAGGGTTCAGTCTCACTATTGGTGGATTAATGCGGTTTTTTTTGACGCTTTGGAAAAATCCAACGGATACTCCCAGTATCTTGGCAACCTGTTGAACTGAGTTAGATTTATAGGATTACAGAAACTCAACACATTTCTTCTCTTTTTGCGGGTTGACAGGGCCTCTTCTGGTTCTGGATCTTGACAGATCGTCCACAGTATGCTCTTCTCCAAACTTATTGAGGATGTTGTGCATACTACACTTCGTTTTTATCATAATTTGAGCAACATGTCTACAAGACAGTCCCTCGTAGTATTTTTTAACAATCAAACCTCTAGTGTCCTTATCCGTTTGATCCCTGTTGCTAAACTCAGACTGTTTCGACTCAGATAAAAAATGACAGTCACCTTTTAGTGTATCGAATTATACAATTAACCGAGCTTCATATAAAATGAGTAAAGTATCTACGCTTTATCGCGTTACAAAAGTGTCCTCTCTATAAAATGAATAGTTCTTACTCGTGATTTACCCGAATTCTTTTTTTGGATTGACTACAAGACATGGAAATGGGAATCTGTCAGAAGAAAACAAACATAAACTAATAAATGAAGAAAAGAAAAACACACAAGCAGATAAAACTCTTTTACTGGACAATTTGGAGAAAAACATAAATCGATTGCATATAACAAAGGTCGCGAGACCCCAACACACCTCTTATCGAAACATAAGGATGTCTTCCTTGGGCCTCTAGGGTATTCAACAGTCTCAAACTGTGTGATCGATGTCATCATAACCGTTACCACACCGGTAAAGATGGCTGTTCACGAGATTAGTTCGATGATGGGCATCTAACAGGATTGGTCATTACTGTGCACGACTTACGTGCAGGACCTTAAACCACGCCCTCCAACAGGAATGATGGAATGGAACAGACGTCCAAGATGCCAGGTGTCCTAATCGATTTGCCAACTCGAGAGAGTACACTGACGTACTAAATGGTAATGGTTCATTATGTGAAATTTGTCTTTCATACGAATTGCATTCCTGTGCGTCCATATTTGCGAGCAAGTCCGCTCTCTTATTGCCTGTAATTGAAAAATGTGAAGGGACTCATCTTTCGGCGCCTTTGAGGTTTTCTGACACGAAACATTTCAGATCACATCTTCCTCCATTGGTCCGGCTTATGTGTTGATGGGTTCGATCATCTCGCTACCGTGACGAACCGACCTCAGGCTGGAAGTCACCCAAATACAAAAGAACAACAACAACAACAATCCCGGCTTTGAACCTTGCTTTGTACATCTAGTCATTATGATTCCTTTCTGTGAGGTTCATGCATTCAAACCTTTTCCGCTTGCTTATCTTTTGGAACTTCGTTTTGACGTCTTTCAGCATTAGGAGTTTTTTTTTGGTTACTCAAACACTATTTGGATAGCTGACAAGTTGGCAAGTTGACAGTTGGCTTTGACATTTTCTTGCGTAAATAACCAGAAGAAAGTTTTCAATTTTCTATCAAATCTGGAACTTCAAAGCGTGTTGTAACCAAAAAAGAAAAGTCTAGTATTTTCCGACGACCAGTAGGCGGATCACAAAAACGCAGTGGGTGCTGAAGTTTCACGATGTTCTGAATCACGATTGATTTGAGAAGGATACTAGCAACCGTATTCGAAATAATAGAACATAATATGCAGAATTCGTATATTTCTATATTATAAAATAGAAACTTTTATTTGCATATTGGACATAAAATAGAAATTTTTATTGGCACATGTAACATGGAACATGTCTCTTAAATCGATTGTTTACTACTTTTCAAAACTGAATTGACTAAATACGTATGAATATATGGAAGTTTCTTAGCTTTGGAAATATCAATGTGCTGTGTAAATGCGTAGTTTGATAAAAATGTAGCTTATTGTCGTTGAAACCAGTATTTGTTTTATTCGGGGATATGTATATAAATTAATAAGTAGTGTTCCAAAATAAATATGATGCCCACATATGTACAACATGCATTCTCTTATATCATGTATACTACGTCATACATACATAATAAGACTTTGTCTAACGGAAAAGGCCACGGTTATCAACTGTTGTAGTAGATCAAAAATTTGTAGTTGAAACTTCAAAAGCCTGTGGCTTGCATAATTGTTTTCTCTGCTTGAAAAACTCGATCAATTGATGAGCGCAACTGAGTTTTTGCCTGTTAATTGGCCGGATAAACATCAAATTGTTCATTCGCTGTATTTTAATAATAATTTAACTAAATATATTTTTGAGTACTTCCCAGGGTTGAGCTAATGACCTTGAACGACGGTGTTGTGAGTCAGCTCGGTAACACTTCACTCACATATCCCTTTACGAACCTTGGCGGACAAATTCGATACCCAGTTTCAATTCATTCGAACCCCTTGACACTGTTTCAAGTGTAGCACCGAAGCGGAGGTATCTATTTTTACCCCCCAGCGACAGACAAAAAAACTGTCAAATAAAAACGTAATAATTGACTCTTCTCGTTTCATTTTCCAATATCAAACAGTTAAAAGGGGTCTCTTGGCGAGGTGTTTTTTGAATTTTGAGCAGCTGAATTTTCCCACCGCAGACGGACATCGACTCAGAGTTATAGCGTGTGATGTTTTCCTCTTCGATTTTCTCCTTCCTCCCGTTACGAGGTGTGAGATTGATGGGTTTTAATCTGCTATGCGCCGAACCGGGGAAATCTATACCTACCGGCACCTCGGCTGAGTCTAGGGCAAACGGAACAAGACGACGACTGACGAGTGGGATGGCCATCGAGAGGACAAGTGACTTAAAAGTGAGTCGCGAAATGAATAATTAATGCGCTAATGACAAATCACAAAGTCAACCAGAGGAACTTTAGCGGGTTATTGTCTTGAGGATTTATTATTAGCAGAACTGCAGAACTTTGTACTTAACAACAGGCATCAGCCACAAATATGGCTGAATTTCGAGGATTCAGACGACTCGAGTCAATTTGAGAAAACAAAGTGTCGTCAATTAGCTATAACGTTATACCATCACTTTTCAGAATGCCGACCACGAGTACGATGAATGCGAATTAAAGGTGAAAGGTTCACACAGCGCAGTCAAATGTTTCACTTTTGTGTACCAAGAATAATTGCAGTTATATAATCTCGAGGAATTTCCTCGAGCACACGCTTCTATCACCGAACGGCTGCGTGGCGCTGAAAGCGTACCATTTTTTGGTGTAGTTAATCTACCAATGGTTAACATAATACGTGAATTAATGATATCCTATGCATACTCCGGTGAGTCGCTCGTGTCACCCAAAAATATCTTTTTGGCAACTTTGTGCAAATTGTGAAATGTTACGAATATAGGCTGCCACTGTGCAGACAGTGCACAAATATTAATTTGTTGCCAAAAAGAACTCTAATGATCTGACGAATGTTTTGCGTTGTTTCCGAAAGGTCTTGCTCTAGTTTTTTGAACAGAAACCAGACAGGTTCATGAGACGAACTACTAATTGGTCCATGCAATATGAGAGAAGTATGTACGGAGGACGACCCTCCAAAGATCGCCTCTAAGGATGCGTATAATGAGGCATCATTTTAGAAATGTCCATGGTTCTTGTAGCATAAGATTTTGCGATAGCCCTATAACGAACATGTAAAATACAAGAAAATGTTTTGGGTCAACAGGCTCTAGGGCATTTTACTACTAAATGCCATCTGAAACATATAAAATCTCAGGAAATGTCGATAAACTGACGAATATACATCAATAGATCGTCGCAAAAGTTCACCAAAGATTCCAGTAACAGACACACGGTGCCCCGATAGACCGTTATTATAAAAAAAAATGTCCATCAAAACCAAGTACATAGCTCAATTCTTGGGGTAGTTCTGTCCTTCTGGACCAATTCTTAACAAAATCCCTTGGAGGAATCTCGAGAAATCTTGATTTTAGCTTTAGCTAAAAAAATTAAAAAAAATCCATTTTCAAATTGATGTAGAAGGAGATGTTCGCTCATCACCATGAGGCACCAAGAGTGAACAACAATGTTTTTGGCTAGAATGAAAGATATGAAGAGAAAATTTTGATAGTTCCGCTAGTGTGCGGCAGGCTTGGAAATGTAACAGATGTTTTAGGAAAATTGAGCGAAAAGGGCATGTGTACAGTGGTACTCGAACCAACGACATTATTGCCTAACATCCCACTGCGGGGTAGGTCGAAGCACGGACTAAGTCCGCCACTTCAACAGGCAAAAATGTCCGGTTGGAAGACGCTCATGTACCACTGTGGCTTGTATAGTTATTCCAGCGATCTATTGTGTGCGCTCTGTTTACTGATGCGCACATGGGAGAGGAACTCTCTCCTTTTTTGGGTTTGTTTTGATTCGCACCGACTGACGATCACTAAAGTTTTTCTCGTCGTCTCCAACGTAGAGACCTCGGAGAGAAACACCGTGAAGCGATGCGATACTGGTCCCCACCAGTATAATTAATGGTTACCACCATTTATGGTTTTACATACATTAATTGTTATGTTATATATTCTCCGTGCGAGGAGTAACGATTATGATGTAGAAGGAGATGTTCACTCATCACCATGAGGCACCAAGAGTGAACAACAATGTTTTTGGCTAGAATGAAAGATTAATATCATAAGGTTTCATGAACGTCCGATAAGTGATCCGAGTCGATTTCAACCGGTTTGTATTTATAACCGTTATTACATTTATAAATATTTACAACTGACTTAACTCACCAAACTGACTTAAGTTACTTTTTTGTATGACCTAGCATGTGATTTTTGAATTGATTATGAATAAATAATATTTTTTTTTAAATTGCATTCTTCTACTCATCACCGGTGATCATCAAAGTAGGCTGTTAAACGTAAAATCTGCCTCTTTGTCAAGCTTCAGCAATTGAATGTTTTGTGTGATAAATGTCAGAAAGCCTAAGCGAAAACGTGCGTGTGCAAAGTGAAAATGGATCTTCATGAAAAAAACAGAAATCTGGTTTGCGTATTCTGTCTTACGAAGGCATCGTCGCTTCGATCGATAACTGAAAGCATAAGAGTTGTTATCCAAAAGTTTCTGCTAGATTTTGAATCCAAACAAAACTTTCATCCGGCGGTCATCTGCGGAACATACCGCGTGGCTTGTGGGGAGTATAGCAAGGGAGGTGAAAGGATCCCCATGATTCACAATTACAATCTCCAAAATTCAATCGTTACGCGATTCCAAGGTATGTGCAAATGTAAAATTCGTGTCGCAGCCGGTACACGTGAGGGTAGAAGCGATTTGCGAGGTTTTCAAGCTTAGAAACTCAAGCGTGGAAGACCCAGATCCAGTCCAGACACAGAAGATGTTGGCGAATCTAAGACGGTAGCAATTTGTGAAACTTGCTACAGCAAATACGGAAGAGGAAAAAGGCACCGTTGCACTCAGTTCACCCGAACGTCAAATTTGAAAAACATGCTGAAAAAGGAGAGTCCCCGTCGGGGTCGAGCTCTACAGATGCGGCAGTAGCTGACTATATGCGTTTGAAGCCAGAAACACCTGTAAAACATTACTCTGCTGCTAACGAACTGCTGGATCTGCGTCATTGGTGATGAGATCAACATCAAGGTGAATTTCTAGAAACTGCCAGAGCAGGAATATTTCACGGGTAAGCACAAGTTTGCTGCGAATGACCGTTCAAGACGGAAGAAGCTGTCAAAATTCACCTCGAAGTACCTGATTTTGCAGGCCACATGCCCTTGTGGCAAACGGAGTGAACCATTCAAGACCAAAGGCACCATTAAAGGTTAAATTTACAAAGCTTCTACTATTTTTGAGACTGAAGTGGTATGCGGCTAATTTTTCAAATTTTATACCGAAAGATATGATCCCACAAAACTGTCCTAAACTCCGTCCGATCGAAACCTACGGTGCCATGATTAAGGGTGAACTTCAGAAGACCAAAAGAAAGACGAATGACGGAAAGGTAACGACGAGGAAGAGACAAAAAGAAACTGAAAAAACGTACCCGAAACGACTGTAAAGGCTTTGATAGAGGGCATAATCGCAAATCTAGAGCATTCTACTCAATTCGATCCTCAAATTTTACCGATGTATTTATGCTAACGTAAATACATATACTGAACTGCTGTTAAAACTTTGATCATTGAGATATTTATTTACCAATCAAATAAAAGTGTCACAATAATTATCGAATCACCCTTAAGTTGAAGCTGAATTTATTTTTCGTAAACACAGATACTGTGGAGGTAGAAGGATGAGAACACAAAGAATGGTTAAACCATTGTAATTTCTATATAATCTTTTAAGGGCCTGTGCTGTCCAAGTTCGCAAAAAGTGTTATGTGATAAGAATCAGAACAGGATTTGAAATCTTTCTCTATGGTTTGAGTGGGGTGGATCTGAAACGGTACTATGAATCAACATAGACTTGATGATAACTAAACATTTAAGAATAGTAATATTTCATGGCTTGCTAGTTCAAGTTTTATAGCGGTTGTAGATTCTTGTAAATGACTAGATGTGGTTATGAAGAAAGAAAGCCCTCCTGATGGACGACTCTCCTCAAGCCAAGTATTGTTGATTTTCAAGAACCGTTCGCGTTTTAGTCCAGATGCACACCATAGTTTCTTAAAGTTCAGCAGCTTAAAGCTTATTATGCGCCAAATTAACGTTAAGTTTTTCCCCGGAATACCTTTTCTTTACAAATTCCAACAAACGTTTTTCTTTAGCTCCTTTCATTTTAAGAGAGATGAGAACGGTCAAGGAAACTGCGGATGAATTAAACTTCGCGTTATTGAAATAACAATTCTCAAACAACCAACTTACTTACCTAGTTTCATTGTGAAAGCACGTAACACATCAATATTGAGCCAAAAAAAACAAATCTTGCTCTAATTTGATCTCAGTGGAATACGGTTGTATATTTGCGGCATAACAAATGATATTTTAAGCGTGCTGCTATTAAGCAAAATCAAAAAAGACGTTTCCAAAATCTTGTTCATATGTACCTTGAAGTATACTTATTCAACTGGTATATATAACTATCGGTTTCACTTGCGCATTTTTGAAATGTAACACTCGAATATATGGGTTATAATACAACCAAACTTATAATAACTTTTCACAGAAAAGTTGTTCGGGTATAATGTGATAAAAAAAGCTTAGACAGATAATTGCTTTTGATAAATTCTTTTGAGTTTTAAGCTTATTTAAGCTTACTTGCAAAAACATTTTTCGCCCTTGCGAGGCGGCCTTCTGGCAGTTAATCGGAACATTCTTTCTTCGTTTTATTTAACAATTCCTCCTGAGTTTTCGCTACAAAATTGTTCGAGTAGATCTTAAGCTTCAGGTTGGCCCAGAAATTCTCGATGGGACGCAGCTGGGGGAAGTTGGGCGGGTTCACTGACTTGGACACCACATCGATATTCAGCCACTCCATCTCCCCCAACGATTGCTTTGAGTAGTGGGCCGACGCCAGATCCGGCCAGAACACCGCGTCTTTGCCCTTATGGTATTTCTTAATGAACGATGCAACTTCCGGCAGGCATTTTGTACAATAAATTTCTCCATTCACTGCCAGTCCGGAGCGAAAGAAGAGTGGCTTTGACATCCTCTTTTGCTGATTGTCAGCCACAGCAGCACCTTCTTGGGGCTTGGTGTGTAAAATTAACTTCACCTCGGAGCTCACTTCCTTCGTGGGGAAGTAAAATACGAAGTGCCCTGACAGTTGTGTCCATCTAGGGTGATATAGGTCTCGTCGTCTATCACCACCGTCACGTCGCGATTCGCCTAGAAAATTGAGTTGATCATCTTATTCAGCCGCTGCTGCTGTGTCATTGCCTGCAGCCCGAAACCAGTGGACTCGATTTCCGCTTCCTGACATCGTATGTTTATGTTCACCTGGTACTTTTTCACTGTTGAACCGACCTCCCTGCCAAGCGCACGCCGCGATGTAGCCACTTTTCCATCGGTCTTCCTCTTCAGCATCCTCTGGAGCTTCTTGTCGCTCAGGGTCGTCGGCTGTCCAGAACCGGGCTTTCTTTTGATGCTCTGATTGTTGTCTAATAGTGCCAATATGTTGTAGATGTCAGAACGGGCGTATCTGGCATCCACAAAGTGCCGCACGATGTCCGTTTTCGACGCGGTGGGGTGCCGTTCTTTGAACGCGCACACTTCTGAACGGAGTTGGATCACTGTTTTTGCCATCATGGTTAGAGTTCGACTGATGGAGCTGTCAAATTTGGTGTGCTGACTCATGGGTTTTTCCCCATGTTGGGTATATTCATCACTGCGACCATTTCTTAGATATATTGTGATATGTTCCTGTTTTGATGTTGCCATATCAGTATGCCGTATCACTATTATGTGAAGCAACCGACATGGACTGACTCAAAGCATTTTCCCATCCAGGCATTACATTCCGAATAAAATGCACTACTTGTCTGGGCTCTGCATTCCAAATATCAAAGGGTTCTGCAACCCTTTATCCAGAAATGTATGCCTTTTATTAAAGATTGCTGTACAATAACATAGCAGGTGTTGAGAGTCCTTTTCTATGCCACAGAATCAGCACATATCCTCTTGAAGTTTTCCTATTAGCTTCAGGTGATATTTGCATGGACAATGCCCTTTTATTAAACCGGTGTAAGTACTGAGATTATTCTTTGATAATTCAAGAACTTTGCGAGTCATTAATATGTTCGGATTTATGAACCGTTTCGCTTGCCTAGCAATGTGTGTGTTGTTCCAGTTGGTCTCCACTTTTATTTTTTCCCATTTCTTCATCTTCATCCTAAGAGAACAGGCAAACACTCCACACAATGGTTCTGGTCCTATACATTGGTGGGATCATCCGCGTCTGGCTAACATGTCGGCTTTTTCATTCCCTGGAATTCCGCAGTGGAGAACCCAATATATGTTAACTTTGTTTCGACAGGCCAATTTTTGAAGTGAAATAACACATTCCCATACAAGTTTAGAATTAAATGTTGCTGATTTTAGAGCATTCAGTGCTGCTAGACTATCAGACATAATACAGATATTTGAATGTCTATAGTTTCTACGCAAGCATGTTACAGAACATTCAAGAATTGCTTGAATTTCTTCTTGAAACACGGTTGGCCATTTACCCATAGATATTGAGATATCTACTCCTGGACCAGTTACCCCTGCTCGCATAAGATTGCTCAATCTTGAGCCGTCTGTATAGAAGACGATTGATCCTGGACGAATATTTGGCCCTCCATTATCCCACAGATCACGACCAGGATTTGTCACATTGTATATACAACTAATGATATTTTTCTCCATCCAGTCTTCATTTTTATTACACCCAAAGTTAAGAAGGTGGAAAAAATGCAATTGCAATTTTTGCAACCATATCTTGAGAAATCCGCATTATTCAGAAAAGACAAGCGGTTGGCAGCACAAAGATTCCTCCTCGAAGCTCAGTGCCTCGGCTGTCGAAGCAACAGTTGGATCTTTGTTTGATAGTCAACAACTTTTCAATATGGGTGAGACAATACCATAGAATGCGTTGCGCTCGTGACAACTGTTGGAATTCCGCTGTCAAGTGTTCTATTTTTATTTTCACTCGTCATCGCACTCCGATATCGCTCTCTTCGAGTTTGCCCTTCTTCATGAAATTAACGAAACTATGCAAGTGTGTGTGAGAGACATTTATTTCATTGCTGTACCGCCGAGTGCCTCGACAATCGAAGCAACTGTAGGGCTTTTATTCCACTACTTTTATCTTGTAAAAATGGCTGAATGGTTACGAACTAGAGCCATCATGTTCGCTTTTTTTTTGCGAGCCATTGAATTTCCGGACTCCAATCTTATACTCAACACTAATACACTGCACAACCTCACTCACACATTGAATTTTTCAAAGCGAATTGATGTGTTGCTTGTTTGCCCACGACCAATGTTGCATTGTTTCTCCAAGTTGCGATCCATTACGAGAAATGAAACCAAATCATGCGAAATTGCATTACAATCTTGCTTTTTATTTTGGGTGTTGGCACACCTCGATGACACATAATTTAAAGCATCTTGTATTCTCTCTGAAATGATATGGTCATATTTTTTCTCGCACTATTATGACTATATCATCCGCAGAAGCCAACAATCTTATGTTGGTTTTGCTAGAGTCAATTTGCGCCGCACGTAACTCTTGGTCATCATTTATATCGGTAATTGAACATGAAAAGTGTGTTTTCATCATTATTTCTAATGTTTCTTCCACAGAACTAGTAAAAATGCCGTCCTCCTTTTTAAGAGTTCCTAGGCCTTTTGAATGATCTCTTGAAAGGACTTTTGCAGTCTGGCAACAATTGGAGTATTTTCAATGTTCTCACATGTATGCCTCCAATTCTTCCTTTTTGATCTTTACTGATGCGCACATGGGAGAGGAACTCTCTCCTTTTTGGGTTTGTTTTGATTCGCACTGACTGACGATCACTAAAGTTTTTCTCGTCGTCTCCAACGTAGAGACCTCGGAGAGAAACACCGTGAAGCGATGCGATACTGGTCCCCACCAGTATAATTAATGGTTACCACCATTTATGGTTTTACATACATTAATTGTTATGTTATATATTCTCCGTGCGAGGAGTAACGATTATGATGTAGAAGGAGATGTTCACTCATCACCATGAGGCACCAAGAGTGAACAACAATGTTTTTGGCTAGAATGAAAGATTAATATCATAAGGTTTCATGAACGTCCGATAAGTGATCCGAGTCGATTTCAACCGGTTTGTATTTATAACCGTTATTACATTTATAAATATTTACAACTGACTTAACTCACCAAACTGACTTAAGTTACTTTTTTTGTATGACCTAGCATGTGATTTTTGAATTGATTATGAATAAATAATATTTTTTTTTTTAAATTGCATTCTTCTACTCATCACCGGTGATCATCAAAGTAGGCTGTTAAACGTAAAAATCTGCCTCTTTGTCAAGCTTCAGCAATTGAATGTTTTGTGTGATAAATGTCAGAAAGCCTAAGCGAAAAACGTGCGTGTGCAAAGTGAAAATGGATCTTCATGAAAAAAAAAACAGAAATCTGGTTTGCGTATTCTGTCTTACGAAGGCATCGTCGCTTCGATCGATAACTGAAAGCATAAGAGTTGTTATCCAAAAGTTTCTGCTAGATTTTGAATCCAAACAAAACTTTCATCCGGCGGTCATCTGCGGAACATACCGCGTGGCTTGTGGGGAGTATAGCAAGGGAGGTGAAAGGATCCCCATGATTCACAATTACAATCTCCAAAATTCAATCGTTACGCGATTCCAAGGTATGTGCAAATGTAAAATTCGTGTCGCAGCCGGTACACGTGAGGGTAGAAGCGATTTGCGAGGTTTTCAAGCTTAGAAACTCAAGCGTGGAAGACCCAGATCCAGTCCAGACACAGAAGATGTTGGCGAATCTAAGACGGTAGCAATTTGTGAAACTTGCTACAGCAAATACGGAAGAGGAAAAAGGCACCGTTGCACTCAGTTCACCCGAACGTCAAATTTGAAAAACATGCTGAAAAAGGAGAGTCCCCGTCGGGGGTCGAGCTCTACAGATGCGGCAGTAGCTGACTATATGCGTTTGAAGCCAGAAACACCTGTAAAACATTACTCTGCTGCTAACGAACTGCTGGATCTGCGTCATTGGTGATGAGATCAACATCAAGGTGAATTTCTAGAAACTGCCAGAGCAGGAATATTTCACGGGTAAGCACAAGTTTGCTGCGAATGACCGTTCAAGACGGAAGAAGCTGTCAAAATTCACCTCGAAGTACCCTGATTTTGCAGGCCACATGCCCTTGTGGCAAACGGAGTGAACCATTCAAGACCAAAGGCACCATTAAAGGTTAAATTTACAAAGCTTCTACTATTTTTGAGACTGAAGTGGTATGCGGCTAATTTTTCAAATTTTATACCGAAAGATATGATCCCACAAAACTGTCCTAAACTCCGTCCGATCGAAACCTACGGTGCCATGATTAAGGGTGAACTTCAGAAGACCAAAAGAAAGACGAATGACGGAAAGGTAACGACGAGGAAGAGACAAAAAGAAACTGAAAAAACGTACCCGAAACGACTGTAAAGGCTTTGATAGAGGCATAATCGCAAATGTAGAGCATTCTACTCAATTCGATCCTCAAATTTTACCGATGTATTTATGCTAACGTAAATACATATACTGAACTGCTGTTAAAACTTTGATCATTGAGATATTTATTTACCAATCAAATAAAAGTGTCACAATAATTATCGAATCACCCTTTAAGTTGAAGCTGAATTTATTTTTCGTAAACACAGATACTGTGGAGGTAGAAGGATGAGAACACAGAGAATTGGTTAAACCATTGTGATTTCTATATAATCTTTTAAGGGCCTGTGCTGTCCAAGTTCGCAAAAAAGTGTTATGTGATAAGAATCAGAACAGGATTTGAAATCTTTCTCTATGGTTTGAGTGGGGTGGATCTGAAACGGTACTATGAATCAACATAGACTTGATGATAACTAAACATTTAAGAATAGTAATATTTCATGGCTTGCTAGTTCAAGTTTTATAGCGGTTGTAGATTCTTGTAAATGACTAGATGTGGTTATGAAGAAAGAAAGCCCTCCTGATGGACGACTCTCCTCAAGCCAAGTATTGTTGATTTTCAAGAACCGTTCGCGTTTTAGTCCAGATGCACACCATAGTTTCTTAAAGTTCAGCAGCTTAAAGCTTATTATGCGCCAAATTAACGTTAAGTTTTTCCCCGGAATACCTTTTCTTTACAAATTCCAACAAACGTTTTTCTTTAGCTCCTTTCATTTTAAGAGAGATGAGAACGGTCAAGGAAACTGCGGATGAATTAAACTTCGCGTTATTGAAATAACAATTCTCAAACAACCAACTTACTTACCTAGTTTCATTGTGAAAGCACGTAACACATCAATATTGAGCCAAAAAACAAATCTTGCTCTAATTTGATCTCAGTGGAATACGGTTTGTATATTTGCGGCATAACAAATGATATTTTAGCGTGCTGCTAAGATAAGCAAAATCAAAAAAGACGTTTCCAAAATCTTGTTCATATGTACCTTGAAGTATACTTATTCAACTGGTATATATAACTATCGGTTTCACTTGCGCATTTTTGAAATGTAACACTCGAATATATGGGTTATAATACAACCAAACTTATAATAACTT